>PVLD010007290.1:0-92807 GCA_004027595.1 Dinomys branickii | reverse complement strand
TCTTTCTCTGTGTTTTTGTGGTACTGGGAATCAAATGTGGGGCCTTACATATGCTCAGTGTGCATTCTCCCGCTGAACTGCCTCCTCAGCCCTTTTGGGGGGCAGGTACAGGGAATCGAACTCAGAACCTCTCCCTTACCAGGTAGGCACTGCACCACTGAGCTGTATACCTGGCCCTGACAGGCCTTTTTCTAAATCATGTTTGAGACCAGGTTTCACTGAGTTGCCCGGGTGGGACGCACAGTCCCCCTGATTCGGCCTCCTGGACGGGGGGTGCTGGGTGTATGCGCTGTGCCCGGCACCATCACTTCTCTACCATCGGCTTTTTCCAAGTGCACAGACAGCTCAGCTTCAAGGAAGTCACTGCCTTTTTTTTTCCCATGATCGGCTTCATCCTAGCCCTCGGGTCGGTGCCTCGTCTTCCTCCCTGAGCCTCTTGTTTCTGGGGGATGACAGTGTCTTCCTTGCCCTGGCTCGTGTCACTTCTGGTTCTCCCACCTCCCCGTGCCTTGGAAACCGGCTGGCGCTCTTGCTGCCCTCCGCCTCTCCAGCCGGGCTGCCCTGTCCTGGGGCCAGGCCAGGCCAGGCCGTTGTGACAGTTGCTGCCCAACAGGGCTCAAGAGGGGAAGGGAAGCACAGGGCTCTGAGCCGAGGGTTTCCAGGACGCACGGGGGGCTTCCTGCCGCCCAGGCCCTTCCCATAAGCAAAGCCCCGGGATGGGGCGGCACCAAGCCCCGTCTCTGGTCCGAGCCTCCAGGAGAGCAGCCAGCAAGGGACGGTGGCAGCCTCCCTATCCACCCAGAGAGGCGGCCGGCCCTGGGCAGCACCCTGGAGAGTACCCCACGTGCCCCAGGGCTTTAGCAGAGAGAATGGCACACCTCAGCCCCGTGCTCCTCTGCCTTCCCTAATGCTCCTGGAGGCAGACATGTTGTCCTCTGCACCGTCCCTGAAGCTCAGGCAGCCCCATGCAGTCAGCACCTTTGTCTCCAGGAGCCCAGGCAGCTGAGGAGTAGGCAGAGGAGGCAGGCTGTAACTGCCAGCCAGGGGCACGGTCACGGTCACCGTCTGCAGGCGTCCTGTGTACCGAGGAAGACACCACAAGTTGGCCCATCTCCCAGCAGCCCGATGCAGATACCCTTGTTCTCTCCTGTTGTACAGAGGAGAAACCGAGGGAGCCACTCCACTGCTCAAGGCTCCGTAGCTGGCAAACCCCAGAGCTCCAGCCATGATACAAGCTGCCGGAAGCGAGGTCTACCAGGCCTCACAGCCTCTCAGTGACATCATACCCCACCCCAACAGGCAGGAAGTTCTTCCTCGTGTCTGACTGCAGGCCTTCCCGACTTTGGCCAAGCCCAGGTTCTCTCACTGACCTGAAGATCACTGTGGAGTCTCAGTTTGCCCTTACTGGGTGCCTCATCTCTCTGAGTCTCCTTTCCAGGTGACCCAGCTTCCACGTGCCTTGAATCACCTGTTTTTCCTCTTTCGATCTTTCTCCAACTCACCATCAAAGTTTTAAAAAATTATTTTTTTGCCCTCCTGATGCTGAGCTACCTTCCCAGCTCTTTTTATTTTTTATTTTGAGGTAGAGTCTCACTAAGTTGTCCAGGCTGAATTTGAACTTGAGATCTTCCTGGTTCAGCCTCCTAAGTAGCTGAGATTACAGGCATGCATCACCACACCTAAGTCTCGGAAGTGTTTTGCAGGTTCTGTTAGCCGCACAACTGCCTTCAGACCAGGACAAGGGTGGTCCTACCCCTGGGCCCTTGGATTTAGAGAGCTCCCTGCTCTGTTGTCTTACGGCTGTGGCCCAAGGAGTAAGGAGCCTGGATTTTAAGGGGACGGACGCAGCCCCAGGGTCCACATCCACCCTGACATGCTCCTGAGGTTTCTTGCCTGGATGTCCGCAAACTGGCTGCAGGCTCTGCCTAGGGCTCATTCCATCAATGCAGGCCACACTGTTGGTGGCAGGACACATGGGAGGGGAGGCCGTTTGCAGGAGTTGTGGGGAAAGCTGGAGGTTTGGCCGGGATGTCAGCATGGATGGGGTGGGTATGAGCGGGCTGCAGGCTGGGGCTGGCTCTCCCTATAGCCCCATTTCTAGCATGTGCCCTTAGAGATTGCAGAGTCCCAGGTTTTTGGCCAAGATAGGAGGATAGGGTGGCTTTAGACTTTATTGAAGTATAATACACATTCAGGAAAGCACACAGTTTGTAAGATTCCCGGTCAGTGAGCTGAACATAGTAGATTTCTTAAGTTTGTTAAACTGACATGAAACTTTAACAGTCTCAGGCCGTTGGTGAATGAGTGTTCATTTAGGAGCCATAACGGGGCGCCCTGCACAGCATCTGGAAGAGGGTTTGCTGCCTCCAGGGCTGCTGACTGGTCTTCCGTCCCTACCTTAGCAGGTGACGGTTCCTAGCCCACCAGCAACACCGCCAGCTCCCTCGTAGCTTCTGGTCATTCTTTCCTGCAGGTCCTGTTTTGTTACAGTTGGATCTTGTCTTGCCCATTCTCCCAGGATCCTCTCTCTTGCTTGGTCAATTTTGTCCTTTTTAGAAGACCTAATCAGAAGGGCATCAGACAGCAGGTATGACCCTGCTTCTTGGGCTGACTCACCCCGTCCAGCCCCAGCCTGACTCTACCGACCTCCTCAACTATGTCTCGGCTTTCACTTGCACAGTAACTGCATGCGCTGTGGGGAACAGCGGTCCAGGGCTCTGCTTCTGATTTTATAGCCGGGTGAGCTTGACCGCTTTGAGCCTCAGTGTTTCTCTTTAAATTGGGGGTCGTGAGGATTAAAGGACACAACACCAGGGAAATAGGATCTGGTGTCTGCACAGCGAGCAATCCTCCCATTTGTCATTGTTAATCTTGTTGCGTTGTTTGTGTTGTTCCTGCACTAGGCCACATCTCTGTACCTCTGTGCACGCCCTGCCTTTTCCAGAAAGGCTCTGTGGACTCCTGTCTGCGGTTCAAAGCACGGATGGGCCCCAGATCCTCTCTGCAGCCTGTCCTCAGCACCTGGCCCTGCTGAGGACCTCCTGGAGTCTTGCCTCACTGAGCAGACTTCAGCCACTGAAAGGCAGAACCAGGTCTCCATCACCCCTACTTACTCTAGCAAGCATGGTACATAGCACACAGTGGGTACTCAAGGACAGGGACTGGGAAGGAGGGCCCTGTCAAAAATCACCTGCTGGGCAGAGACCAGTCTTCCTGCCCCAGCTGGATTTTCACTGTCCGCTTGAGGCCCTCTGAGACCCAGGGAAGAAAAACTGGCCCTTAAGTATTTTCTTGTGTGACTAGTTATCTCTTCACGGGCTTCTGTCTTGTCTTCCCAGAGAGGGTCAGCCCCCGAGGGCAGTCTGCTCACGTCTTTGTAGCTGTTGTGAGAGGCGCACACCAACCCCAGTGCCCAGTCATTCCTTGGATCACCTGATGAATCAGGCTGCCTCCCACAAGAGCTCTGGGACGAGCTCAGCTGGGGCAGCAACTCCTTGACCCCATGGTCTCACCTACAGGGCCAGCGCTGGGCTTCCAGCTTGGATACTGGGAGAGGGGAGGCTCTGGGCCCCAAAAGCTATGGTACAAATCTCAGATGTACCCCTTCATAGCTCTGGAACTTCTGGTGGCCACTTTAAAATATCTGAGTCGCCGTTTCCTTCTCTGTGAAATGGGAGTGTATGCTGCAACCCCAAGGCCGCTGTGAGAAGGAGGTAAAATACTACACAAGGACAGAACTGATGGTGAATAATCAGGGCCATCTGAAGGTCACCCCAGGGGAGCAACTATTCTACCCCAGGCTGGTCTTCTTTAGAGCTGAAAGTTCTGAATTTCTTCTAAATGGGGGGGGGCAGACTGGGGGAAGTTGTGGGCTCTGTATTGCTCTGTGAGGTTATTACTGGATTTGAAGACAGAAAGGGGTGGGACAGTCACCGGCTGTGACTCAGTGGGGACACTGGCCTGACCTTGTGTCCTAGTGTCCTGTTCAGCCAAAATACTCACAAAGGCCTCAGGTTCTTGGGAAAGGAAGGGTAAATCAGATGTGGTCGCTTCAGGGATTTTTACTGGAGCTGTGAGGACTGGTCTGTGCAGGTTTAATACGGCTGCAGTTAATGGCTGAGACACAGGCCCTTTTAGCCCTGCTAAGCACAGTGAGTAAGTCTAGCTGGGGTCACTGTGTACATCCATCCTTAGGCGAGACAGACCCACTAACCTACCAAAAAGAGTGTTGCCGGGCATGGGCACACACCTATAATCTCAGCACTCAGGAGGCTGAAGCAGGATAGAGCGTTCCAGCCCAGGCTGGCAACTCTGGGAGACCCTGCCACAAAATAAAAAAATAGAAAGGGTTGAAGATGTGGGGATGTGACGCAGTGGTAAACATCCCTGGGTTGGCTCCTCAGTACCGGGGAAAAAACTAAAAAGGTAGTGAGGGAGGGGTAGCATGCGGATGACACAGCTTACATGTGTCTTTTGAAGACACCGACTGCTCTCCTGAGCACTGGTGAAAAATACTTTTATTATGTAACACAAACATGCCAGAGAGTAAACAGGCCATAGATGCAGGGTAGAATGACAATAGGAAAGTTTGCGCCTCCCCACACCCTGCAGAACCAGAATATCTGCATCTATCTGTGGGCTCCTCCCCGCCTCAGCCTGAGCTCCCTCCAGGTACGACCTATTGTGCACACTTATTCCACTACTTTAAACTGAGAGTTTCCCCAGATCAGAATGCCTACGCCTTTCCTGGGGACAGGGTCTCTCTGTGTGGCCCAGGGTGGCCTTGAACTTGTAACCCTTGTTCCTCAGCCTCCAAGTGTTGGGATTGCCAGCATGAGATACTCTACCCCGCTGTGTGCTGTATTTTTCATTTCGCTTATTTTTTAACATTTTAAAAGATGCACTTAGCCTGTGCGTGGTATCCCGTGACTTGCTTTTGTCTCTGCGTCATGCTTCCGAGTTTTGGGTGGTTGTTGGATGTCACCGTGGTTCCTTTGTTCTTGCCGCAGCATGATGGTCTGCTGTCGGAATATACCACCCTGCACTCCTTCCATCTCCTGTCCGTTGGCGTGACCCTCTTGGTACCCTTGAGGGAGAGTTGCGTATGTGAGACCTCCCTTGGGGTGGACCTGTGAGTTGCAGGCTGTGTGCACGGTGAGTGACTCTCTTCACAGATGGATGCCAAACTGGTTTTCAGATGGTGATTCTACTTCTTTTTTTTTTTTTTTTTTTTTTTTTTTTTTTTTTTTTTTTTTTTTTTTTTGGTGATTCTACTTCTTTGCCACCCTCCCTCGCCTGCCTGGCCTTGACTTCACCAGGAGTTTTCAAAGTCCAGCTCAGAGATGCATTATGCTTGGCCTCTGCCCAGCCTCGCTTCTGCTCTGGCTCTTCTGTACAAGTTTTGGGCCAGCACAATCTTACAGTGTCTCTTGCAACTTCAGTCCTTGTAAAAACCCTGCCAAGAAAGCCCTCGGGGTCAGTTTAGAAATCACAACCTGCCTTGGGGAGCCTCTTAATATCTGCTGGGCTCACTGGAATCAGCAGCACGGAAGGGCCGCTGGGGAGAGGCCCATTTTCATTTATTTAGCCTGTTCCCCACCAGTGGTTAACCCAGGAGCCCTTTGTCCCCCAATAGATCAGCTGTTACCTATTTGGAAAATGTGGCCCGGAAGATTCTCCGACCCCTTTCGTCTTCCACCCTGTTCTTATGGTCTTATTTTTCTCCAAAGCCAGGCTGTGGTTCCTTTGACTTTTTTTTTAATGTCCCTGTGTGAGCTAGTTCAGTCCAGAGCACCCATCCTAGTAGAGCTGCAGGTGGATGAATGAATGAATGAATGAATGATGAATGAATGAATTCATATATAAGTAAATGAATAAAACGGCCAGCTGGTGGATTGTCAAGCTCAGTTCCCTGTCTGTGTGGCAATCAGAAACCTGGGAGTGCTCAGGCCCAGCTCTGTACCCAGGACTTAGGGACTGGAGGCTATCTGGCCAGGGTAACACTGACGGTATTTCTGCAAAGCCTACCCTTGTCACTGCTGGTAGAAGGAATCCCTCTCCCAGGTTAGGCTTCCTGTCCGAGTTGTTTAGGTAGCTGTCACTCAGTGAGGCTGGGAGCTCCTTCAGGGCAGAGGCCGTGTAATTCTTGTGTCTGCATTCCCATGAGTAGGTGGTTAGCCCTAAGCTGCTGGAGAGAAACACTCGGCCGCCTCTCCTGTGGCTTCTTCCCAGGGCCTGGAGAGCACTGTGGCTCAGCCTGCAAGCTCTGGTTACCTGGGTAACCTCAGCCAGTGTCTGCCTCAGTTTCCCCAACCTAAGGGAGTGGTGATAGCATACTTTCCTTACAGGGTTGTGAGGGGGATAGACTTAGCACACGGAGAGCACGTAACGCAGAGCCTGCCACACGGGAGGTCCTTGGTCTTCACATAATGACAACCATTTAGTATGCATCTGTGTCCCAGAGACTGTGATTAAAGCTTCGTGCACATTGTTTCAGTTATTCCTTCCTGTAGCCTCTCTCAGGTAGGCGATACTCATGTTTTTCTGACAGAAAACAGTCTTTCCAACAGGACACAGGGCAGAGTCAAGTTGGCCAGATCACGCCCCCAGGCCCACAGACTCACAGGGGCTTACGCTGCCCGTCGCCCCCGGGGGTGTCAGGCAGGTCTACTTCTGTCCACCGACCGCCTGAACAGAGTCTGCTCTTTAATCCTCCATTTGCTCCAGCGAAAGGAGAAGCCATGGCACTGCCATGTGCACGTACCAGTGAGACAGCACGAGTGAGCCAGGAAGAGTTATCTGGGAGGCCTGGGGAAGAGCAGAACCTTCACGGTAAGCCCAGGGAGACAAGGACAGTAGAAGTGAGCACGGGGCACTTACCGAGGGGCTGAACATGGAGATACAGGAGAGGAGGTTTGAGATCAAATGCTGGAGACTGTTCATGGTGGAGCAAAGATGATTGGGGGTTTATTGCAGGTGAGGGGCGGTGACCCAGCACCTGAGCACAGGACACAAGGGCCACAGTGGAGGCTCAGAGGTAGAGGTGAGACAAGTAGGTAAGGTATCCCACCAGGTTAGCCAAGCATAGTGGCACATACCTGAAATCCCAGGGCTAAGGGAAGCTGAGGCAGGAGGGTCTCTGGTTTCATTTGTGAAGTGAGACCCTCTCAAAATAAAAACTTCTCACATTGGCTTCTTAGCCCCACATGCTGGCCTTAGCTTTGTGCCTCACCATGTGCAGGCTGGGCTGTGTGACCCCGAGGTTCCTTCCAATGCAAAGGTGCCTGTCTGGGGAGGGGGACTTCTTTCAGGGCCCCAATGGTCACCATTCTGCTATCTGTGGGACGTCAGGCCCAGGCCTCCTTACTTCTTGGCCCCGCGTGTTTGGTGTTAGTCAATGTCTCCACAGTGCACCTCCTCTTCTTTTTCTCTGAGGACACACACATTTGCTCTAAGCACACACTTTGTTGTTTCCTGGGGTACCCATCCCCATCCTGTTCCTCCTCCTGGTCTCCCCAGCCCCATCAGGGGTGGTTTGTAACCTGGCTGGATCCTGGCTACCATCCTGAGCCCATGGCCTGTTGGCTGGGTCACACCCTCCTCCAGGGTCAGGACCGTGACACTGTTTTGGTCCTCCTTGATTGCGCGCAGCTGAGTGTGGGGTGCACAGGGGGTGCTGGGATGAGCTGGTTATCACGAGGGTGGGATCTAGACCAGGAGGCAAAGCAGCAACCGCGTAGGATGTGAGGTGAAGCTCTGCCTCCACTTCCTAGTTTATGTACCTGTCTGAACCTCAGCTTTCTCATCTGCGAAGCGCAGACAGCATCTACCCCTCAGGGCTTTTAAGAGGATGCTTGGTGACTGCAGGGAAACTCTCTGGGGATCTCAATGTCCCTGTTTGTCAGTGTGTGCTGGGCTTTGCATCTGGGAAGAGGCCTGTTGAGCCCCTGCCAGCGGGAATTCTCTGTGGTCATCTGAATTTACCTGTCCAGCCCCACTTTTCCCTCCAGCCCTGGGACAGAGTTCTCCTCTCTCCCTACGGATGCCTTGGGGGGGTGGATCTGGCTCAGTCTAAGATACAGTGAAACATACAAGCGTGGAAGATTCATGCCAACAGTCAAAAGAAAAAGATCAGTAGGCAGGGGCCCCAGCATTGGGGTTTACAGGGCTGTTAGTCCAGTGCACAGCCTGAGTAGCAGGACAGACCTGAGAGGCTTAGGCTCCGCCGACATGCCGCGTGCAGACCTCACCCAATAAATGCCTCCCGGTTGCTTTATTAGCCATGGCAGCCACACCATCTCCCAGCTGTGTGACCCCAGACAAGTTACCTAGCCTCTCTAACCCACGTCATCATCAGTCAAATGGGGATAACAGCGTCATTGGGTTCTTTGGCAAATTAAAGGTTACATTCTACATAAAATGCTTTACATGTACCTGGCACATAGTCAGGGCTCAATAAATATTAGCCACTTTTACAAATAATAATAACCACTCTGAGTACCCTAGAAGACTCTACTCCTTTACTTACAGCAGAGTTCAGTAAAATTATTTCCTCATGACCTTATTAACTACTGTCTACCCAGATAAATATACCCCGCATTATCTCATTGACCATTGAGTATGCACCTGTAAAAGCGTTGCCCTTCATTTTCCTGTATGGCTTTGAGTGTCTCCATAAAGGTGCCCCCATTGCCTCATCCCCCCCGGTTTTCTTGGGCCCCTTTTCCTGTGTGCAGACTCCAGCCTGTCTTTAGGCTCCGGTGGTTCCTGAGGGAACCCCACCTGTTGAGGCACTGATAGTCTGCCTCTCAGGTTCAGCACACAGCTCACTTGTAGAAAAAGCTATCCTTAGACTCTTTTGACTTTAAATGTGTGTATGTGTGTGTGGAGATTGATTTATCCTTTCTACACAAATCGTGTTTCCCCCGGAAGAAATGTCTAGCAGTGCGCCTACTTCTGTCATGAACGTGAATAAAGAGGAGGCTGAACAGACAGAAGCTCACTGTGGCACCAGTCTGCTGGCACTGGCTGCTCGCCGCGACCACTGGTGTGGCGCAGGTGAGGGAGGGGGCGGGAGCGGGCAGAGAAGGGGACCCTGAGTGGTCAGCTCCAGGCGGAGGCCAGGTACAAGGAGGCCTGGGGAGGGCAGGAGAAGCTGTGGGCACAGTGAAGAAAGAGGAGGCTGAGCCCAGCAGGAGGAGGGGACCGAGCCCTCGAGCCCCAAGGGTGCCGGTTGGCACCCTGCAGCTCAGTTTCTGCCAGCCGGGGAAAGCAGGTGGGAAAATCAGGAAGGACGAAAAGCAGGACTGACGGCCTGAACAGGGGTCACCAGACAACGCCTTCCCATAGGAGGAACGAGTTTCTCTGGAATATATTTTTTCCTTCTCCGTTCCCAGTGCATGTTAGCGTGTAGCAATGCACATAAAACAGGAGCGGGGAGGCCGGCGCGTGGTTGATACCTGCGCGTGTGTAAATGAGGGCATGCCCGGACACTCGTCCCTCCGGTGCTGCTGATCAAAACGTTTCTGCTGCCCGGCTGTAAAGATGGACATTTCGAGGGCGGGGGAGGAAGAGGAGGACGAGGAGGACGAGGAGGACGAGGAGGACGAGGAGGAGGAGGACGAGGACGGCACCCGGACTGGAGCGCGGGGAAGGGCTCCCCCGTCTCTGGAAGGGGTGTGGCGTGCAGCGGGCGGAAGCGGCCCAGCTGCGGACCTCCCGGGCGGTGGGCGAGGCCCGGCTGTCTGGTGTCCCGGGCCTCGCTTCCGTGCCGCGCCTGCTCCCGAAAACCCAGCGGGGACGAGCTGGCGCCCAGGCACCGAAATGCCTTGTTCGGGGCAGGGACGCGTGGCTACTTTCAGGCTCCGCGGGCCGTCGCCCTGAACCCCTGCTGGGTGCTCGGTCCCGGCCGAAGCCCCGCGCGCGCGGGCTCAGGCCCCGAACAGCTGCTCGCACCGGCACCGGGGCCGGCACGCCCCCGGCGAGGACGAGGCGGAGGGTGTGCACGGGACCACCCAGCAGAGGAGCTGGCGGCAGGACCCGGGACTCCTGGGCGGGGCGCGGGAAGGTGTTGGGGCTCGCTCGGGCGGGGCCAGGTGGGGGCGCCGCGCTTTGAACCTGCGGGGAGCCTGGCTGAGGGGGGCAGGGGAAGTCCAGGTGCCGCGCGCGCCGCCTTCACCTGCGCGTCCTGCGCCGAGGGGAGACAGGTCGGGAGACCTCCTGGGAACGCGGGGAATACCCACCTTGAAGGCGGAGCCGAGGTCGCCCCGAGCGCCGGTTGTGGCGCAGCCCCGCCCTGCACAGTGCCTCCTGCGCTCCTGCCGCTGCCCTGCCCCGGGCGGGCCGAAGCCCCTGGGGTCCCGCGGCTGGCCGCCGCCTCCTGGGCTCGGCCGCAAAGCCACGGCTCGAGCCCCGCGCGGGTCCTTCGGGAGTCCCTACAAGTCCATTGCAGTTTTGGTTATTGCAATTCACAGTTTTATTAAGAAGATTGTTAATCATTGCTGGGGGTGTAGCTCCAAGCAGAGCGATCGCCTAGCCTACTGCGGGGTCCTGGGATCAGTCCTCAAAACTGAAACAAGCAAACAAATCATAGAAAAAGGAGGAGCATGAGCTTCCTAATGAAGCCGTTTTTAACCTTTTGGCATCGTTTCTCCCTGCCCGGTTTGGACCCGCGTGCATACACGCGCACACGCACACGCACACGCACACACGCACTGCAATCGCTGAACAATTTCAGAATTGCAGTCGTTATGAACCCTGCATTTCCAAAATACAAGGATCATTGACTCCCTGACCTCAAGCCATCATCACAGTTAACAACATTAATAATTCCTGATTTAGATTTCCCTAGTTCTCCTCAAATACCTTTATAGATAGGATTTTCAACCCAAGCTCCAATTTTTTGTTATATCGCTTAGATTCATTTTAACGGGAAACATTTCTTCCATGTGCCCATATGCCTTTAACAATAGTTTATTAAAAATAATAAAATGATTAGTAATAAGTTCGATATTAAGGTAGCTTTCTAGGATTTGGAAATGTAAAAGTGAATAAAATGGACCAAAATCCTTGTCCTCATGTAGCTTACATTTCAGTAGATGGAAGCAGACAAAATATAGTAAGTGATACATGTTCTGCTTGTTAAGTAAAAACTGCGGCCCATACGCTTTTAAAAACTGACATTGACCTTTTGAAGAGTTCAGGCCTGTAGCATTCAGCAGGCCCTATATTCTGAAACTGTCCAGTTCGTTCTCCATAGTGCCATTTGGTGTGTCCCTCTATCCCTCCTGTTTCCCAGGTAACCAGAGTTTACTACTTGAAGTGTAAATGTTAGATTCAGATGAAACATCTTCAGTCAGTGAACTTTATAGGGGAGGTTGGGCACCTCTGATTGCACCATCTCCTACCTGCTATTGTCACAGTTCTGGGGGAGGATTTTAATGAGCCAGTATTCTGGACTCCTCCCCAGATGGTCTGGTCCAGCAGGTCTGATGTTGGAGCCCAAATGTCTGGGTTATTCAAAACCACCCCCAAGTGGTCTGGCCACCATAGCATACTGCCTCCTTCCCTGACCCAAGCAGTCAACTGGTTTATGAATGTCCTTGGGCCCCCCCAAAGGGTGTAGCGTAAGGGAGTGGCTGGGATGGTAGAGGTAGGTGAGGTCCTAAAGGATCTAGCCCTGGTGGTGGGGCAGACCTAGTAACATGTAGATCCCCATGGGGGTAAGGGGGACATGAGCCACGTGAGGCAGCTCCCAAGCTAATTTTGGAGTTGGGAATTCTCAAAACACCAGGAGTGTCCTTATATATATATATCTCTGACCCCTACCATTGAGCAGAGGACTGGCCCAGTGTCAGTACTGTTTAAATGAAGACATGCCAGGTTGGTAGCCCTCTGAGGAGCTTGGGAGCTGCTGTGGAGTGAGCTCTCTGTGCCCTGCCAGAGTGCATCTGAGACTTGAACACAGAGTTTCGAGACTGTGGAGCTAGCAGCTGTGTCGGTGGTCCAGAGGCTGAGCGGGGCAGCCTGTGCAGTGTCGAGGAGGTGAGGGATGGCCAGGGTAGACAGGCGGAATGTCGTGGAACCACAAAAGGAGGACCCTCGTGGGGCAATGTCCTCATTGGAGAACCAGGCACCCGGCCTAGGACCTACAAGTGAGTGAAGGAATTGCTTTTGTCAAAAGTCTCGTCTGTAGTGGAGAAATAGTGACATGGAGGATTCAGCTGAATGTGTTTAATGTTGTGCTGAGATATGCGCAAGAGCTGGGGGAATGACTGGAGGGAAGTTTAAGGTGGAGGCAGTAAGCGGGGATTTTAATTTAACAGCTTGAGGGGTAAATAGGAGTCGGAAGTGGGAAAAGACGATGGAGCGGGCTGTCTTGTGTTTTACCAGAACTGGGCTTCAGAGAGAAAGTGATGCGGGGACCAGCGGAATCCTGGCCTGGCAGCCAGCAGAACTGGCTTCTCAGAGCAAGCGGTGAGGTCTGGGCAGACGTCACTTCCGGATTTGTAGAATGAGACAGAACAGGCCGCAGACCAGGAAGGTCAGGAAGGGAAGAAGGGTTACAGGGTTACGGTGAGCCAAAGTTGCAGACCTATTTTAAGTTAGAATTGCGACTGGTAGAGAAGAGGCAAAGAAACAAATGGCAGAGCTCCTGGAGAAAAAGATTCCCAAAGCGAACCGGACTTCAAAGCCTAGGTCGGGTGTCATCCCCCTGAAAGCCCTCTCCCAGCTCCTCCCTGAGCTGCACTCCGTGGCTTGGCTCCCATAGCAAGTGATGCCGCGGTACCAGCTCTGGGCTGGGGACGCACAGCTCTTGTACTCTGTCGGGGAGTGTGTGGGTACTGAATGAAGCCGCAGCTTTTGGACTGCAGTCTGCGAGGCTTTGAGAAGAATTTGTAGGGTGTAAAGGAGACAGAGCTCTTGCTGGGAGGCAGAGGCCAGGGCTGACCTCCCCGGACTGCCTCTAACCGGTCGAGAAACGCAGAGCAAGTCACAGCACTTCTACAGGCCTTGCTTTCCCCGAGAAACTGGACTGCATGGTGTCCAAGTTCCCACCCAGCTTTGTCGTTCTGTGACTTGATGCTGTATGGGAACCAGGGCTGTTTATGAAAGGCTTCCAGTGCCCTTCCAGGTCCCTCCTAGGTCCCACCCACCTTCTCCCAGCCAGCCAGAGGCCAGCAAGAGAATCTGCTCAGGCAAAGACTTCTACTAAACAGGTTTTTATTGCACATCTGTCCTTACACCTGAGGAGCACCCTGGAGACACCTGGTCCTGCCTCTCTCCCCTCTCTTTCTCTCTTCCTCCCTCCCTCCTTTCCTTCCTCTCTCTCTTTCTCCCACCTGACTTCCTGGAATGCCCACATCCCTCCTTCAGTAGGCTAGGCCCGTTTGGAGGGAACTATGAGTGTCTTTGACACTAGCGGGCAGGCACGCTGTGGTCACAGGGAGTCTCTCAGCCTCTGGTGCCCCCGTGACAGTCTAACGGAGCCCGTCTGAAGACAGCTCTGAAGGTGCAGGCCTAAAGGGTGGGGGTGTGTAGGCTCCGCTGTGAGCTGCTTGGAGACGCAGGCGCAGCTCTTCTTGGAGCCAGCCCCGACAACACTGGCACTTGGTCTGGGTAACTCTTGGGTGACCTCTGTGAGTCTGTGGTTGGAAGTCCCTCAGGTGGACCTTTCAGGCCTTCCTGAATGTACTGGGCTCAGGCCCTTCCCTGCCCCACCTTGAGTCTTCCTGGGAGAAGCCCTTGGTGTCCTCAGGAGGTGCCCAGTCCTGCTGGGGGACCAGGGCGAGCCACCGGGCGGGCCAGGACTGTAGGCACTCTCCCTCTGCCTTCTCCCGGCCTTCCTCCCCTCCACTTCTCTGGGCTCCTCTTCTGCTTCCCACCTTCCTTATCTCTTCCCCAGGCCCACCAGCCTGGTCCAGGCCCTGCCCCCAACTGGCCAAAGAGACAGCCCCCCTTCCCCCTCCACTCAGACCAGCCCCCCCGCCCGTGAAATGCAGAGTGGGGGGACCTTCACGCTCACCACCCAACAAAAAATAGGTTTAACTCTTTCACAGCTTCTAACATTTTTCAGGTCATCTTGTCACATCTTGTCACACTGGGGAGCCTCAGGCCAGGCCAGGAGCTGCTGTGGAGAGCAGAGACTGTCACATTCCAGCCCAGGTTCTGCCACTCCTTCCCTGGTGTCCCTTGACTCCCCACAGAAACAGCTCACCAAGCCGCCACCAGAACAGAGGAAGGGCTGCTCAGTCTCGGACACACTCCTTGGCTACACACGGCTACCCACACCCTTCCCTCCCTCAGCGCCCCCGGAGCTGAGACCTGTCTGAGTTCTCAGGGCCCTGGTGGGTGCTTTAGCTCCCGAGGGTCCCACTGGGCCCTGAAAGCAAACCTCTAGTAGTTGGGGACATAGAGGAGTTGTCATAGTCACTCATAGAACATCACATGGTATGCAGGGTCTCATGGGAATGCTTGGGGAAGGAGAAGAAGGAAAGACCCGTGTCTGCACGGCTGGCTGGCGCATCCTCAGGGGCTGCTCCCGAGTGGGAAGGATGTTTTTGTACTTCAGCTTTGTTTTTTGTGTGTTTCTTTTTGGAGATAGGGTCTTGCTATGTAGTTCAGGCTGGCCTTGAATTCACTGTGGAGCCCAGGCTGGCCTCAAACTCATGGCGACTCTCCTGCCTCAGCCTCCTGAGTGCTGGGATTCCAGGCATGCACCTTCATGCCCAGTTTCATTTTCTTTTTATGTGTGAGGTTTTCACCCCTCATGCTGTCTGTGACCCAGAATACCCTCTTTTCCGTGCGATTCTCCCTGAGAATCTCTCCTCGCTTTCTTGCTTCTGCCCGGCTCCTGATAATGCTGGTGATGCAGCCAGTGTGACAGACCCAAGGAGGACTGGACAAAACCCCACGGGCCATACTGCAGCTGAGGCAGACGTAGGCCTTAGCAGCTCACTGTGGTGGAAGAATCAGGAGGAGGGAGGGACGGCTAGAGGGCTGAGGGTGCACAGGAGCTCTGGCCCAGTGAGGAGCAAAACACGAGGAGGACAGAGCAGAGAAAGGGAGGGACGTGTAACTTTGCCCACGCATGCTAGCCGTCTGCCTCCATGGGCCCTCCTCAGGGAGGCCAGGCTCAACCAACCTGCCGCTTGCGGGCTTTGGGCTTTGGGGAGGCTTTCCCACCTCCTGCTCTAGCTTCTGGCCCCTCCGGGTGAAGTTCAGCCCCTGAGGCTGGCCAGCCTGCCTACTCCGCCCATTTTGTCTTAGCCTGTGGGTCTTCACTGGCCTTGCCTGCCCTGTGCCTGCAGGTGAGGCCAGGCCTAAAGCCTCTTTCAGGACAGAGATTCCCCAGTCTGAGTGTCTGGCCTCCCTCTTCCTCTGTGGAAGAGCCTCCTGGATGTGGGCACCTCAAGGTATCCTGGCCCCACCGGCCTTCCTTCATCTTTGTGCCGGGAGCTGCTTTGCTTCTTACAGTCTGGATGAACGACATCTCCATTTTCCTGGTCACCCTGGCCGAAACCTTTCCTCCTTCCTCTTATTTCCCTGGTACTTATTCATGGGTTCCTCTCTGTTCCCAAGGCCACTGTCCTGAGGTGGCCAGAAGGCCCATGCCCTGCCACAGACCTAGGCATTAACTGAGACAGGCGGTTCTCAGCCCAGCCTTACAGCTGCCTCGGCCCAGGTCAGTGACATCTGGATCTTGTGTGGTTGCAGTGCTCCGGCAAAAGCACTTGTCCTGTTTTGGACCTGACTGATTGATCAAAAGTCCAAAGTCCAGCTGGGCGTGGTGGCGCACGCCTGCAAAGGCTGAGGCGGGAGGATCGTTGCAAGTTCAAGACCAGCCTGGGCTACAAAGTGAGCTCAAGGCCAGCCCGAACTGCATACTGAGACTCTGTCTCAAAAAAGACAAAAGTCCAAAGTCCAGACCTGGAAGCTCCAGCACTGCCAGGTTGCAGAATGAAGCCCAGCACCTGGCCCTCTCTCCTCGGTGGCCCCAGACTCCAGGCGGGTGTACCAGCTGCTCTTCCCTTTCCTGCCTCCTATGCTGAGCCTGTGACCCTGCTGGGGGTGCCTGAGGGAACCGCAGCCACCTTCACAAGCCTTACTGCTCTGCCTGTTCCTGGCAGTGGGGCCCCACTCAGCCCTGCTTGAGATCAGGTGCTCTTCCCACACGCTTTTGGTCTGCTCTTGACAGGTGCCTGGTCTGGGCGCCCCTTGCTGCTTCGCTCACCCCACGTTCCCCAACACCTGGAGCTCTGCCAGGCTCCGAGTCATCCCCTCCGTGTGCGCTGAGAGGACAGGCCGTGAGTGAATGTGTTTGCCAAGCAAAGGCTTTAACCTGCTCGCTACGGCCGGGCCTCGTTGGCCCACGCATCTGTGGCCTTCGGCAGGCCCTGGCTCCTGGCTGGGCGGCTCGGGAGGCCCAGCACCTGCAGGCGCAGCAGCTCTTGCCTTTGCTCTCCGCTGGCTAAGCCCTCACCCTCGTTCTCTCCTCTCTCCTCTGCCCCCTGCAGCCAAGGAAGAGCCATCAGCGCCCTTGCCTGTGGAGTGAATGAACCAGTGACAAATGGGACGGGTCTGCAGGAGTTTCCGCTTTTCGTTTGTTACTGGGGATTGAACCCAGGGCCTTTGAGCTGAGCTGTATCCCTAGTCCTTCGTTAGTTTGTATTTTGAGAGAGGGTCTCCCCCAGGCTGCTCAGCCTGGGCTTGTGACACTGTGTCAGCTCCCTAGAACGCTGGGACTACATGACTGGCCACGTGTCTACTTCTCTGAGGAGAGGCAGCCCCTTGGAGGGGCATAGAAACTCTCCAGAGGCCACCAGGTCACAGCCCCACGCGAGCCCCTTTGGCTCCGCACCAGTCTGTTGGGGTGGAGGTAGATCTGTGCTCACTCAGCACACACCGGGACCCTGTGTGTTCCAGAGACGGCCAGGGGAGAGGAGGAAAGATGGCAGCTTGTGGATCTCAAGTTGCTCTCATGTGGGGAGCAGCTCTTTGAGAGCTCTAGGAGTAAGATGCACGACCCAGCAGGCCCAGTGGGTGGGCACATGCGCCTGAATTTGCTGGGCTCTGCTCGTGTGTGACACCCACCAGCTCTGAGACCATCACCTCTTGACCTAAGTGCAAAGGAGTTTTCCTTGAGTTCCGAGGAGTATGCCTTGGTTCTTTACTTCCTGGTCATTTCTCAAGCCTTCCCTCCCCTTCTGGAAGTCTTCATCTTGCTCTAGGCCAGGGTGGAGTCCCTCTGGACTCAAGAGGAGGTCAGGCCTCTCTCTAGAACTGCTCAGGAGCCCGTGCGTGGAGCACCCAGTGCTGGGACTTTGTGAAGCTCATGGCAACACCCCAGTCATTGTGGGAAAGGACAAGTGACCACAGAGGAACTTCCAACTCCTCCCTTTGCCTGTGAGCGCCCGCGACAGGCCTTGGAAGAGATCTGTGTCTTTGAATCAGATCTGGTGCTACCCTACCTGGCAGGGACAGTTAGGCTTCCTGCTTGGGAGGGCACAAAGCCTATGATTTCAAGAAAAGTGTGCCTGGGGAAAGCTTGGGATAGAACCCACCCCCAAACTGGTGGGAGGAGGAGGGGAGCCTCTCTGGGCTGCAGCCCTGGGGTCCCCCTCCTACCTTATGGGGACTATGGGCGCAGCCCTTCCATCCCCTGAAGATGAGTCTGAGAATGCGTGTTTATCATCCCCAAGGTTACGGCCTGGTGGGTTATAGGACAGTGACATTAATTCCAAGTGAGGTGCCATGGTGCAGGGCGATGAACCCTGGTGGCAGCTGCAAGCCTAGGTCTTGCCCCTGCTGTCCCCAAGCAGGCTGTGCAAGCTGGAAGATGAGGGTCTCTGAGCCCCAGCTGTCCCATGAGAAGGAAGAAGGGACTGGATCAGCAAATGGCTCCTGCTTCATGCAGAGAGGCCTTAGGTGGGGGCTGAGGGGAAAGTTGAGGGGTAGGGGTCCAGGGAGACATCCTTTTCGCATAGTAATCATTGCTAAGTGTACAAATCGGTGGCATGTAATGCATTCCAGTGCTGTGCAAACATCACCACTATTTATTTCCAGAACTTTTCTATCATCCCAAACAGAAACTACTGATCTAATCTAATACTAATCTAATCTAATCCTGTCTCTAGATATTTCATAAATTCAGTTGCACGATATCCTTTTGTGCCTGGTGTATTTCACTTAGCATAATGTTATCAAGATTCGTCTGTGATATGCTGGAAATTCTTCCCTTTTCATGACGGACTGCTACTCCGTTGTATTTGGGTACCACCCTGTCATGCATCTGCCATGAGTGTCGGTGGGCAAGTGTCTGTTGGGGTCCCTGTTTTCGGATCTTTCAGATATATACCTAGAGCAGAATTCTGGATTCTATAGTAATTTTAACTTTTTTTTTTTTTTTTTTTTTTTTTGTCTTTTTGAGACAGGGTCTCGCTATGCAGTTCAGGCAGGCCTTGAGCTCACTTTGTAGCCTAGGCTGTCCTGAACTCCCAAAGATCCTCCTGCCTCAGCCTCGGAGGGCTGGGATTACAGGCGTGCGCCACCACGCCCGGCTACTTTAACTATTTTCAGTAACAAGCTCTCTGTATCTGTTTTATGTAGAGGGAGAAGTCAGAGGTTGTGTGAGTGCACTTGTGGACAAAAAGAGGGTAACACATAGGAAATCTCTTGAACTAGGTGATCCCTGAGGTCCCTTCACTCTCTAAATTTCTGTGTTGGGAGGTTCTAAGGTAAAACAACACAAAATGAAACAAAACCCAGGTTTGGGTGCAGAGGAGGCTCCTCACCCGGCACAGGCTCAGATCTAACCAGTGATGACAGGAATCGCGGTGATCGTGGAGTGCTGATTCAGCACTGGGGGCGATTTAAACTGTTTGTGTAAAATTTTCATCTAGCTGGGTGTGGTGGCACACACCTGTAATCCCAGTATTTGAGAGGCTGAGGCAGGAGGATCAGCTTGAGTTTCAGCCTAGTTACATAGTGACACCCAGATGATAGACAGACAGATCAGCATCGAGGTCTCCACCAGCAGCCAGTGGCTTGCTGGCACCTGCTGCCATCTTCCTGGCTGCTGTGTCTGTTCTAGGCCCAGCTGGGCAGTGGGTGGCTAGAGGGGAGGATGACCTGTGCCCACGGGAAGGTGGCAGAGCCCCTTGGCAAGGCAGGGGCAGGGATTGCGTATAAATAGCCCCTGGCCCAACTGGGAAGGCCAGGTGGGAGTCTGCCCTCCCCCTCAGCAGCTGCCAGTGCCAGGCAGGTCCCTACCTCCTTTGGAAGCCTGGCTATCATCTGAGATCTTCTTAAATGCAGGAACTTCCTCAGCGGAACCAAGAAGTCTTGTCCTGTGTGTAGGTGGAAGCTCCGGATGCCTGGAGCTGGGCAGCGAGGACATCAGGCTGGCTCCTTACGGGGCGCACCGTTACTCCTCGCCTCCAGCATCAGGACGTACCTGTCATGCTCCTGGCTCTGTGGAAGGCCAAGTGGGCTGGTGTGTGCATGCGCGCGTGCGTGTGCATGTGCGTGTGTCCCTGGGGGAGGACTGGGAAAGGAGGAGGAGACACAGCCCCACCCTTGGGTACCTCCACTCACCCAGCCAGATGGTGGTGGAAACAAGTCACTTGAGCACTTAGCACTTTGTGATGAGAAGGCCTGAACAAGGCACAGGAAACACCCAAACGGAGGAGAGGTTACTTCCGGCTGGGTCCCCATCCGGTGGTGAAGGATGGTAAGGTGTTTGCTGGGGCTGGAAAACTGCTCCTGGCGGAGGGCTCTGCTTGGGCAAAGGTGTGGAGGTGTGAGGCAGAGGGTTCTGAGGCGAATGTAATGGAAGCCGCTCACACTTTGGTAGGAAGAAAGGAGATGAGGCTCCCTACGCTGTCTCCCCCAGGAACCTGTGCTTTAATAAAGGGACAAGAAGCAAAGGGTGAAATTTCTGTGTCTGTGATGGTGGCATGTCACACATGGTAGTGTGTGAGCAGGAGCTCGGGCCAAGGGTGGCAGGGCACGCTGGAGGAAGCAGCTGTCCTGCAGAAATCAATCTTGGCCACAGCCTCATTAGCACCAACACCAGCCCTTGGAGCTAAACCTGCACCCCAGAGACTCTTGCTAATTACCAGCAGGATGTCCAGACCTAAGCTGCAACCCTTGAATGGAGCATACTGGACATGTCCTTCTGCTCTTCCCCTTTGGATTACATGCTGCCGGATCACAAAGGTCTTTGTTCCCCAGCTCTGTCAGGACTGAGCTGCCGGGCAGAGGTCTCTGCTCTGAGCCAAGGCATCCTTCCCGGGTGGGGCAGGAAGGGACTGTGCAGTTCTGATGTGCTTTCTCCGCAACGCAAGCGTGGGGCAGCGAGGCTGGCAACAAGAGCTGACAACAAAGTGCTGGGCGCCGCTGCTAACCGCACGGCAACTGCAGCTGACCACCATTTCTTGAGGGCTTCCCGCGTGCCAGGCACCAGGGGTCATTCCATTTCCTCTTCCCATTATGTCCTCTTTACAGATGAAGAAACTGAGGAGGAAGAGGTTACAAAACTTGTTTAGATCAGTGACCTGGGTGTGAGCCACGCCTCCCGGCTCCTTGGTGCTCCTGGGTGCGCAACTGGGTGGGCCTGGGCAGGAGGAATGAGCCAGGGTTTGATGTAAAGAGGAGGACTAACTCAGAATGGTGAGTCACTGGATGGTGCTACACTGAGTTGTCTACACTCAGTGGTCGCCCCGTTTCCCTGTCTAGGGACCGCGTCGGGGAGGGAGGGGCAGTTGGCAGGACAGGGTTGGACATACCGGCCACAAGCATGAAGCTGGGTTTGATCCCTTCCACGGGGGAGAACATGGGAGAGGCGGGCTGAGCCTGGAAGTGGGCTCGACTCTGGCACCTCACAGCCCCGCAGACCCAGGCAGGTTACTTAGCTCCCTGGCTTCAGTGTCCTTGTCTGAGAAACGAGGCAGTGATGATGTCATTGAAGTTCCAGCCTCATAGGCCTGCCGTGAGGATTAAACAAGGTGACAGCCTCCAGAACTGTGCCATGAAATGATAAGTGTTTTACTCTCACATTAACCTGTTCTTTACTGCAGGGCCCGGCAGCAGTGCTTGTCCTCTGGACTCACCGGGTCAGTCCCACCCAAGCCTGAGGCCACACCCACTCCCTGGGGACCCAGATGGGCATTAGCAACAAGACAGTGAGGAAGTCAGGAGGCTGAGGTTCCCACGGGTGACTGTGACTCCGTAGCTGTGTAATCAGCACCTGTCAAACTATCTGTAAAAACAAGGCTTCTATTAAAGACCTCACTATGCGCTAGGTTGTTAATGAGGCTCAAATAGAGACCAAGTCAAAGAAAGGGCTCAGCTGAGCCCATAGCAGAGGAAGCCAGCAGTTCCCCCCTGCCCGTGAGAACAGTGATCATTTGGGACTGAGGTTGCTCTTCCTGCTTTTTAAATGGGGCCAATGCTCAGGAGTGGTGGCCTATTGCTGTAACCCCAGCACTTGAGAGGCTAAGGCAGGAGGATCACCATGAGTTTGAGGCCAGCCTGGGGAACTTAGTGAGTTCAAGGCCAGCCTCAACCTCAAAGCAAGACTCTGTGTCCAATCAGTCAATCGATCAATGAATTTAAAAAAAGGTCTCAGTGTTTGAGATATGGAAATGTTTCATAAATGTCACCATTCACACTCCCAGGTCTGGTTCTCCGGTCCCAAAATAAATAAACATGTAGAAGAACCAGGGTTTGCTTCTCCCTGGGAAACTGAGCACAGAGGCAGCCTGGGTGGTTGGGCACTACCTAGAAAGCTCCATCCTTTGGAGCCTCTGTGAGTTGCTCAGGAGCAAGCCAGAGTATGGGGGAAGGGCCGAGGGGGAGCAGCATACAGCGCTCTCTGATCTGCCACAGCCTGGTATCGAAAGCCTTGGGCAGGCCGATTGCCTTGGTAAGCCCCAGGTTCCTCATCTGGAGGATGAGGAATGTTCTCCACATGCAAGTCAGTCAAGTCTGCTGCATCCAAAGACTGTGGCCCGTGGAAGAGGGGACATGCAGCAGATGTTTTGTTCATCGCTGTTCCCAGCCCAGAAAGTGTGTGTGGCTTTTTTCTGACCTAGCCCTGGGGTCTTCTCCTGGATCCTCTTTCCAGGCTGTCCTTGTTACTTTGCATGGGGAACTTGACTTAGACCAGGACTAGACCAAAGTCTTGGTCAGTGCTGGACACAGAAGAAGAGATAGGTCCCTTGAACACCAGCTCATTCTGCCCCCATCATAGGGCTGTTCTATTTATTGAAAAATGGGCAGAAGAGGGCTGGGGATGTAGCTCAGTGGCACAGCGCCTGCTTGGTAAGCATAAGGTCCTGAGCTCAATTCCTGATACCAAAAAACAAAAGAACAACAAAAATGGGCAGAAGAAAGGATGGCTTGACCAAAGTCACATTGTGTTAGGTGAGAGAGTGGCAGCTGGGGTCTTTCTCCTGACCTTGATTTAAACTACGTCTTGAAACATAGCTGAGCTGCGATCTGAGCAAGAAGGGTGGCACTCTAGAAGCTTCTAGAGTGCTTGCCTGGCATGATCAGGGCCATGGGTTCAACCTCCAGCACCGCAAAAATAAATATATAAAATAGAAACTTTTAAACGTAAGGCTGTCCACGGAGACCCAGGTGTGCTGGGGTCTTGGTGCCACTGATTTCCAGGGCAGATGCTAGGAACCCATGAGTTGAAGCGGGCAGATGCTTGGCAAGGATGCCGAGGGGCGTTTCCACAGTGGCATGCATGTGCATGCATGTGTGTGTGTTTGAAGCGCGCATACACACGTAAGCTCTCTGCTGGGACTGAAGAGTCTGTTTTTCATGGAGTGGAGGTCACACCAACCTCTGCAGGCTGGGGGTGTGGCTTAGAGGCAGTGCTCTTGCCTTGTATGTAGAAGGCCCTGGCTTCAATCTCCAGCATCACATTAAAAGCAAAAACAAACCCCTCCTCTGCTGCCTTCCTCCCTTTAGGTTTGGTTCCTATAAATCACTGCAGTCCACATGATGCCCCTTGAATCCTGAACTCCCTAGATCTCCCATCCCCATTCCTTCGGTGCCATCAGGGACTTGAAGGGCAGTGAAAGGACTTGATCTGCTTAAATATTGTCTTTCCAGTCCAGGGTTCATTTGCGTTGCCCCAAAGGCTCCCATGAGAGGGCCCCATGCAAGTTGAGTGTGCTCACGTCACTGCCTGGGAAAGGCAATGCATGTGCAGGCACCAGGCTTCTCCAGGGGTAGGGTTCAGTCTGATAAGCTCTCCCTTTCTACGTCTACCCTAGAGGGTGCATTAAGAAGTGATGCCATGCTGGGGTGTGTGCTGTGTGTCCACAAAGCCCTCTTCCTCTGTCTGTCCGCAGGTCCCTGGCCCTGGGCCAGCAGTACACATCTCTGGGCTCACAGCCCCTGCTCTGTGGCTCCATCCCAGGCCTGGTCCCCAAGCAGCTGCGCTTCTGCCGCAATTACATCGAGATCATGCCCAGTGTAGCCGAGGGCGTGAAGCTGGGTATCCAGGAGTGCCAGCACCAGTTCCGGGGCCGCCGCTGGAACTGCACCACCATAGACGACAGCCTGGCCATCTTTGGGCCGGTCCTAGACAAAGGTATGCTTCTGGTAAGGTGGGAGGTGGGGAACAGATAGAGGGGGCAACAGTGTTAGGGCCTATGCCTTTCCCCTGCAGGGTCCCTCCCTAGGAGGACAGTGAAACTGGTGATGATGGTCATCAGTGGCCTCCACGGAAAGTGCGTCAGTCTACGCTGACAAACCAGGCTGGGGACCAGTCAGCTCTGAGATGACACAGGCTTGCAAGATTTGAGGGCAGGCACCAGGGAGCCAGCAGCGTAGTCTTCCTTCCTGGCTCACACAGCGGGGGATCCGGACTTTGTGTGGACTTTTGCCACATTTCCCTCATCTGTGCTAACTGCTATGCAAATACCACTTTGGGGTGGGGGTGGGGCACTGCCCCCCCCATCCTTTCTGTCTAGAAAGTGCTCGGGAACTGAGGAAGCTGCCTGGTGCCAATAGCATTGTATTGCCCCCAAGTCCTCTCCTGAGAGTTTTTCCTGGTCTCCGTGCCCTGCACACTGGATTCGTCCATAAGCCCCATACGTCCACAGAGGCCTCAGGGTGACTTCCCAGATGTCCCGCAGTCTGGCAGTTTAACTGGCTATGCCTCAAGTGGGCGAAAGTAACATGATTTGACTTTGAATTTAGGGGCCCTGGGGGTGTCGGGAATGAGGCAACTATCTTGGGACATGGGACTTTGGGGCTCCTGGGTTGTGAACTGAAGATAAGCAACTATTTGGGGAATTGCAGTGTCCAGGAATTTCATGGCCCTAGCTAGGGTGGCCTCCCTTGGAATTTTGCCGAATTGACAGAGCTGCACTTACACCCAGTTGGAGGGTGGGGTGAGAGTCTGGAGGTGGGTGAGCGCTGACCACCCCCATTTCAGAGTGCAGCACCCCTTTACCTGCCCTGCTGCACAGGGTCTGTCTGACCTACAGAAAAATGCTGGCTATTGTCATGGGACAGGAGGGCAATTAGCAAATCAATGGATGATGACTCTGTTTACGCTTCTATTACCAAAGCTAATTATTCCTTGTTTACATAAAAGGTTTGGCCTCTAATTGGGGCCAAGTGGCTGCGGCTCGCATTTTGCACTTGATCTGGCTGTGTATCGGTCTCCTCACCTTCCGGTGCCCCACCTCGGGCCGGGTAGCGCTTAGTCACACAGCCGGGCGTCTGGACGCGCTGCCAGGGGCGAGACCCAACTCTGCCCGACGCCAGCCCGGAGACCCGGGTCTCTGGTCGTGTCGCCCGCTCAGCGCTTAACATTTTAGACCACGCTTGTGCGTTCTGGTGCCTGCTTTCGTTCCTAAACCGAGAGGCAGATGTGTGTAGGGGGAGAGCGGAGGTCAGAGACGTGCGGACCCGAGGCGAGCTGGGCGGTGTCGGTGCCAGCGCGGCGGGCCGCCAGGGCTGAGCTCTGCCGGCCGCTTGGAGGCCCGCGGGCTGGGCTGCTGAGGGCGCGCGTCCACCGCCGCCAGGCCTGCGCCCGGGACGGCCAAGAGCGGGCGCGGGGCGGAGGCCGCGAGCCCCTCCCCGGCCGCCCGGTCGCCCCCGTGCACGTTCACACGCCCTCGGGCGCTCGGCGGGCGGGGCGGGGCGGCCGGGAGCGCGCGGCCTGCGTGGGGGCCGGGGGCGCGGCCCGGCCGCGGGAGCCGCCCGTTGCTACGCGGTGGCGGCCGGCCCGGCGGCCGCATTATGCGGGTAATGCGGTGTGACACCGCGCGAACAAAGGCGGATTGAGCGGCCCAGCGGGCCCCGCCGGACGGGGACGGCACAGCGGGCTGTCCGCGCCGCTCCCAGGCTAATCCCCGCCCCGCCCCCGCCGCCCCCGCGTCCCGGGGCTGGGAACCGAGCGCGCCGGGCCGGGCGCCTCCGCCGCCGCGAGAGGCCCGGGCCGCCGGAAGCGACGGGCGCCGCCCGCGAGCTCGCCCTCTGGCCCCAGCGGGCGCCGCGGCGGAGGGCCCGGGCCAGAAGCGGGAGCCCGAGCTGGAGCGACCCGGCTCCGCGGAGCCCAGCTCGGCGGCGCCCCGGCCTCGGCCCCAGCGTCCGCGCTCCGAGGGGGGCGGGCCGGGGCTCGAAGGGCGCTGTCCGCGGAGCTCAACCCCGGCACGCGGGGCCGGGCGGGAGGCGGGCCCGGACTCCGCCCCTCCCCTGGCACCTGCGCCCCGCCGCGCCTAGCCCTCCCGCCAGGCTCACGCTCCCTCTGCGGGGACCGGGGAACGGAGGGCCGGAGTGCGGATCTGGCGGGCTCTGCCCCCACGACCTCGACCTTGGGGCCACGTCTGTGAGATAAGGCGGAGATGAGGGAAGCACAGCGCCTGGCACGTGCCCGGCATTCAAAGGTGGCTGCCCTTGAGAGGGTGGGGGACCCTCGCTCTTCCTGCGCAGCCCGGGGGCAGACCCATGGGGATCGCCCTGTCCCCACCCTTGGACCTCGTCCGTTGGAAACTTTGGCCCTGAGGTAGGGGTAGAAAACGCAGAGGGAAAGGCGGAGGTTGCAGCGCCTGCTTCCTTGGTCAGGAATTGGCAGCTAAAAGCTGTACCCATTTTGCAGAGAGAGTAAGGAGACTCAGAAAAGGAAAGATGCCCAAGCTTCCGGGTGAGGGTGGGTATGCAGGCCGACGAGCTGTCTTAGGAGTGCAAGCGCAGGACGGTACGGGGGCCTCTGGAGTTTGGGAGGGTGGAGGACATCCTCAGAGTCCCCATCTCGTAAGCAGAGACCATAAGCCAGTCCAGAGTGCGGCTCTTTCATTGCGTCAGTAACCCGCCAGAGAAGTAGCCTATAACAGCATTCTGGGGCCACACCTTGGCCTCAGTTTGCTCATCCCTAAAGTGGGGATACCTACTTCGGTCTGGACCACCTGCCCTCCCTCTTCCTTCAGGGCTGGTGAGCCCTTAAGTTCTTTCTCCTGCCTCCTCCTGGCTGGGGCAGTGGAGCCAGGGCTGGCGCTTCCCCAGCCCCAGCCTGAGCACTGCCTCCGCACCCCTCCCCACAGCCACACGCGAGTCGGCCTTCGTGCACGCCATTGCTTCTGCTGGTGTGGCCTTTGCGGTGACGCGCTCCTGCGCCGAGGGCACCTCCACCATCTGTGGCTGTGACTCACATCATAAAGGACCACCTGGCGAAGGCTGGAAGTGGGGGGGCTGCAGTGAGGATGCTGACTTCGGGGTGCTCGTGTCCCGGGAGTTTGCTGATGCCCGAGAGAATCGACCAGATGCCCGCTCCGCCATGAACAAACACAACAATGAGGCAGGCCGCACGGTGAGCTTGGGGCCTTTGCCCCAACCTGTGGGAATCCAGCCTGGGCCCCTGCCCTGTCCCTGCCTTGGGCCTGTGCTGCCCTTTTAGGGGGCCTTGTGCATCCTGGGGATCTCTTTACCTCGGCCCAGCTTGGCTCCCACTTACACCCCGCAGTTGCTGCCTCCTGGGGAAGCCCTGGTGTGTCAGGAATGAGTCTGCCTGGGAGTGTGTCGGCTTTGGGAGCAGGGCCCCCAGCCCCTTTTGTGTGGTTGGGTGGGTTGTGCAGGCATCAGACTGTGCAGTCCTGGGTCCTGACTTTGAGTTCCGCGTCCACTGAGTTCTGTGACTGTGTGACCTCAGGTGAGGCTCTCAAGCCCCCAGCCTGTGTCCCTGTATGTTAAGTGGGGATGACAACCTGTTCCTCATCACTTTGAGACATGAATGTGAGGCCTGTCAGTGCTTGCAGTGTCACCCTGGGAAGTGGACGTTTAGAGCCATACCTCAGTCTCCGCCATTCTCTGCTGGGCTCAGAGCAGGAGCAGAGAGGGCTGGAGGGACGAGGGGACTGAGGGGGCACTGGGGCGGGTGCTCCCAGGAGGGTTGTTCTGGGGTCAGCGGCTGTTTCTCTTCTGCAGACCATCCTGGACCACATGCATCTCAAGTGCAAGTGCCACGGGCTGTCGGGCAGCTGCGAGGTGAAGACCTGTTGGTGGGCCCAGCCTGACTTCCGTGCCATCGGGGACTTCCTCAAGGACAAGTATGACAGCGCCTCCGAGATGGTGGTGGAGAAGCACCGTGAGTCCCGAGGCTGGGTGGAGACGCTCCGGGCCAAGTACGCGCTTTTCAAGCCGCCCACCGAGAGGGACTTGGTCTACTATGAGAACTCCCCCAACTTCTGTGAGCCCAACCCAGAGACAGGCTCCTTTGGCACCAGGGATCGGACTTGCAACGTCACCTCCCACGGCATCGACGGTTGCGATTTGCTCTGCTGTGGCCGTGGCCACAACACGAGGACGGAGAAGCGGAAGGAGAAGTGCCACTGCATCTTCCACTGGTGCTGCTACGTCAGCTGCCAGGAGTGCGTCCGCATCTACGATGTGCACACCTGCAAGTAGGGAGCCAGGTAGGGCGAGGGGTGGGGGGGCGGGCAGTGGCTGGCCGGTTGCCTCTTCTGGCAGTTCCTGTCTGGTTGCAAACCTGCACCAGACACACAGTTCCTGTTGACAAAACAGGAAGTTAGGAGTTCCCGAGCTTCACTGGGTCTGCCTCTTGGGCAGCAACTTGGTGGATTACGCAAAGCACCGAAAATAACGGAGGGTACGCACATAAGCCACAAGAAGTTGATTAAAATTAGTAAATTATGAGCCCGACCAGAGCCACTGGCTGTCGTGGTGAGCACCTGTGGAGCTGGAAGAGCCATACTGTGGGGTTGGAAGCTGGCGATCTCACATTTGGTTCCGACTTTGTCTTGGCATTGCTATTCTTTTACTTTTTGGGACTCTTTGCTTACTGTTAAACGAGGTGGTTAAAATACCTGAAACAGTGGACTGCAAAAATCTCGTCTGCCCCCGGGGCAGAGTCATTTTGCATCCACCTTGAATTTAAAGGTGAGTTTTTGCACAAGCATAAATCGTCCTAACCTTAGGGAGGTGGGTGGGGGAAGCGCTGGCGAAGCCGGTATCCTACAGATCTGAAGCTTAGGTGGGGTGGGGAGCACCCTCAGTGAGTTTATGGATGGTGATTGGGAAGGAGGAGGGACTCGAGTTCAGAGTGACTGTGGTGAGTAATTGAGGATCAAAGGCAGTGGACTATGTTCTCAAGCTTCCCAGAGGTGGCCTGCGTGGGAGGCACTGTGCCCTGGCCCTTGGATCCACAGGACCCTGGATAGGTCAGCGTGGATGTGGAGTGTTCCGGGAACCTCAGGTGTGTGTGATTCTAAGGCCCCTTTTCCCCTCTTCTCTCCCCTAAGCAGGGGCCTACTATGGAGAGAGGTGTGAGCATGGGCTTCTGAAATAGCTTCTCCCACTAATCTCTCCAGAGGTGCTGTGAGGGGGCAGAACTTGGTTTGTTGAAAAGTGCTTGCCTATTAGGTCCTAGCTGGCCAGGGCAGGTTAGGGTCGAGCACCCAGCTCTGTGCTCTGAAGAGCTGGGGGCGGGGGCGGGATGGGAAGAATCCGACATCATGGCGATTAGCTCTGGTTGAGGGGAACCTGCTTCCCAGCCCACTTAGAAGACCCTTGGTGTAGGCCAGCTGATGTCCCTGGCAGGACAGTGTCCAGAAAGACAGTTGGGCTGCAGCTTTTCCTAGTTTCAGGATAAAGCAATCTGGGGAGGGCAAAGAGGACAAAAGTGACCACCCAGTGCCACCCCGTGGTGGCTGTTACCTGGGGTCCCCGGTTTTCTGTCCTCTACAGTGGTGGTAAGGAGGGAGGTGTGGCTGAATCGAGGCTCACATTAGCAGCTGTGATGCACCTTTGAATGCAACACTGGTGGGCAGTGTGGGACACGCCATCAGAACCCTAAAAGAGTGGCCACTCTGCACAGACATGGCATCATTAGCTGTGCAGAATGACAGAGTCAGCCAGTAGGAAGACCCCAGCCCCCTGTGGAACGCCAAGGTAGAAGGACCATTACAAAGTACAGCAGTCACCTGCCTCTGATGTCTGCTGTGGCAGGAGGCAGCCAGCAGTGCCCCATCATCAAGTGACACACAGCTCTGGCAGTTCCTCCCGTGAAGGGAACATGAGTTCTGGGTGTGCTGAGAGGGCTGTGTGTCCAGCCTGTCCATTTCCCAGAGGGGCACACTAGGGCACAACTGAGTTAGTGGCTGAGGCAGGAGGCTGGGTAGAGACGCCACCAGTAGCCTTTACTCCATCAGTGACTCTGGGAGCAAAGTATCCCAGATACAGACTCAGGCAGTTCTGGTTTTATGTTATTTTTCTTCCTTT
Source organism: Dinomys branickii (assembly GCA_004027595.1). Lineage (NCBI taxonomy): Eukaryota > Metazoa > Chordata > Mammalia > Rodentia > Dinomyidae > Dinomys > Dinomys branickii. Next base: position 63,044 of record PVLD010007290.1, on the reverse strand, counting down.
TGACAAATTTTATTTTATTTTATTTTATGGCGGTACTGGGGATTGAACTCAGGACTCTGCACTTGCTAGGCAGGCACTTATTCCACTGAGCTATATCCCCAGCACTTTTCTTCCTTTTGAGACAAGGCTTTATTATGAAGTCCAAGCTGGCCTCAAACTTCCTATGTCAGCCTCCTAGTGCTGGGATTACAGGAGTGTGCCACTGTGCCCCTCTGCAGCTGTTTTTGCCCCCACATGGGCAGCTGAGACCTGCCAGGCAGGGAAGGGGAGGCTAGATTGGTGCTTGGAGTCCAGGAATCCCTTCCTTCAGCTCTGATACCCCTACTAATATTGACCCTAAGAAGAATCAGGAGTGCAGCTCACTGTTCCACTGGTGGAGTGCCTGGTTAGCATGCTTGAGGCCCTGGGTCAGTTCCCAGCAAAACACACACAGGTCTGTGTTCTTCATCAGTGCACTTTTCTCTCCACTTCTGAAAACAGTGCTTTTCCAGGGTTATATAAAGGGTTATATAAACACGATTTCAAGATACCATATCCATGTAGTCCAAAACCCACAAGCCCATCCTCCCTGGCAACTTTGGAGCCCCCCTGTGACAAGCAGAGAACCCTGTCCCGGTGCAGCACCGATTCCACGCACACTCGATGTGTCCTGTGAATCTGAGCCAGCTCTTGCCTCTGAGCCCTGGTCTCCCAATCTGTGAGCCAAGGCTGAGAGCATGTCAGCTGGGCCATCCTACCCATGAAGAGCCTGGCCCGTGGTCCAGTGCTCATGGGGAGATAGCCGAGATGTCTTGGCCAAGGAGGCTGGGTGAGAATGACTTCCCCAGTGTTGGGGTTCAGTCTGGAGCCCTAGGCCAAAGATTGCCTGAGCCCATTACTCCTTTCCATCCCTGAATCCATGGAGACACTTTAGTGTATGTGCTGCCGAGGTGAGCTCATGTAGCCCCTATTTTCATGGGAACCCAAGAGGACGTGGCAGCCGTGGCAGGGCAGAGTCCCTTGTTTCCTCTTGGCGATCCTGTTGGTCTGGGTGGTAGAGGTACAGAAGGGAGCTGCAGAGCAAGCCTCATGCCCACTGCCCCTGGTGCCATACTTGGTCAGAGACCTGAGTCACCATGGCTTTATCCAGGAAGGTTGAGCCCTGCGTTGGTGCTTTCTGTGTGGGAAAAACACATTTCCCATTGCTTGTAGGTAGTTTTGTCTGGTGTCTTTAGTTAACCATTGATTTGGTACCTTAACAAGCCTTACAAGTACCAGATTTATTCCTTCTAATAAATGATGGGCCAGGCTCTTTGTGAGTAGGATGGCCCAGCTGATGTGGCTCTCAGCCTTAGCTCACAAATCAAGTGGCCAGGGCCCAGAGAGGCAAGAGCTGGCCTATATTTGCAGGACACAGTGAGTGTGCATGGAAATGGTGCTACACCGGGACAGGGTTCTCTGCTTGTCACAGGGTGGGCTCCACAGGTGGGCCCCAAAGTTGGCCTTGGGGCTGTGAACTACATGGACATGTGACCATCATCAGTGGACTGGAAAAGCTCTGCCCGAGTCAAGTGGCCTGGCCAACCCAAGTCCTAGATCTGTCACTAACCTGCTACAAGACCTTGGGAATATCTCTCTGTAATCTTGCTGTGCCTGTTTTGGCCTCTGGAAGAGTCTTGTGTTGGCCCTGTAAGTTCCCAGAGGGGTTGAGGGTTGGTTGGGAATGTCCATGAAATGGCTTTATGCCTCAAATACTGTATGAAATGAAACTATACAAATAATACACACATTGGTGCTCCCATGGGCATTATTCATAATTAGACTTTCTCTGGTTTGGACAGCTATTAAGCTACCTGGTGCAGAAACGCAGTGCATGTCTGGCATCAGCCCATCACAGTTGGCAATTTGGGGATGGGGATGGGTGCTCAGACTGGCAAAGCTTCTCCCAGTCTATGGTCAACAAGAATACCTGCATTAGAATGGCTACCTGCCACTGGCTTCCTGTGGCCTGAGACCCTCAGGTGCGAGTCCTGAGTGCTGTACCACTGAGCTACGTTCACAGCACTTTTTATTTTGAGACAGTCTTGCTAAGTTGTTTAGGCTGGTCTCGAACTTATAATCTTCCTGCCTCGGCCTCCCAAGTATCTGGGGTTACAGGTGTGCACTACCATACCCAGCCAGCTGGGCTCCATCACTTGTAAACACAAGAGAAGTGTTGAGATCACCTATTTGTGCTTAGAGGGGTGGTCTTCCTGGAAGAGGAAATAGGTTTCTGATTCTTCTTATTTTCCCAAAGGACACTGGGAAGGGGTAAAGTGTGCAGCTGGGCGGATTCACCGAAGTCCCATGGGAAGCAGGACCTAGAGCCAAGCCAGTGGTCAGCATCTGTCAGCAAGGAGCACAGACGGTTACCAGCTGCACGTGGTAAATGACCTGGACCCAGCCGGCCTGTGGCAGGAGGCTCCTCCCTCTTGCATCTTACGTTCCTCACCCTGCTCTGGTTGGTGTGTGGCTTTTACAGAGAGGCTTTCTTTTTAGTTCTCCAGGGTCTGTTAGCAGCAGACCCAAGGCTTACCTTTGCACATATTAAATAAAAAAAAAAAATCTGCTCCAACGGAACAGGCTGGGCTAATGTGAGCTCTCGGCCCGGTGGTAAACACATGAGCATGGGCAAAATGCTGTTTCCAAGCTGCTTCTCGTGGTGACATTCCAGGAGGCCTATGGGGCGGGAGTCGGGAAGTAGGACAAACCCCTGCGGTCTCCTCTTATTCTGCCCCCACTCAAATCAGATACACTTTTCATTCTGATAAAAGCCATAGGTGTGGCTGGGATGCAGTGTTGGAGAAGTCCCCAGCAAACGTTCGAGGAAGATCTGTTTTGAAGAACTAGTTCTGGGTGGCTGTTTGAAGAGCAGCTGGGTTCTCCGTCTCATTTTCTCTGTAAGTGTGCTCTCCAGAGAGGCAGTCAGATGTTAAAATCCTTTTTCTTATCATTCTGCAGTAATTTCCTTGCAGAGGACGTTGTATATAGATAGGTTATGTACGGGGCAAGTCTCCAGCTCAAATAGCTTCGTACAGTAACTGGCAGTGTCTTTGGAAGGTACTGTTCAATCCTTCCCAGCCCTGCCCACTGGCATTCTCCATAAAAGCAGCCCAGATAGAGCAAGCAGACTCTAGGTCACCCCAGTGTAAGTTATGAAAGCAGCAGCAAGAGCAGAACTCTACTGCAGTTCCAGTTTGGTGACGAGTTGATGGGAAGAGTGAAAGGGTTCCTGTCTCCCTCTCCGGTAAGGACGGGTCTTCCTTCATTCTGTCCCCACTGGTCTGAGAGTAAACAGAAATGCAGAGTTCTGTAACAAAGCTCTTCCCCTCACCTGCATGTGAGATAGCATCAATCTTTGCAGTTACCGAGGATCTGGATTAGGTGTTCAAAGAGAGCAAGTAGTCACTTGTTCCTGGGGTGAAGCATTTCCCAGCTCAGTTCTCCTTGATGTACACTGGTCCTGCTGAGTGTCCCAGAGGAAGCTAGCCAAACGGGAGGCAGATGGATTTAACAATCTGGATCCATCCAACAGCTCTGTCTTACAGGGAATCAGAAAAGGAGATGCAACAGGGAAATGGAGCAAAGATCTAACTTTCCTTCCTTCTGTCTGGCGTCTGCCTAACCATGACCTAAGACGCTGGGTCAGCAATCTCTGGGTTTTGCAGACAGGCTTGCCAAGATGGTCATCCAGGAGACTCCCACTCTCTCGAACCTGATGGCCAGGAGTCCTGCTAAGATAAACATCCCTGTCCCTCCACAGGATCTGAAATGTCCTTCCCGTGTCACCACAGACTGAATAGTTTTAAATCATGTCAACTGGATAATGCTTGCTTTGTGTGATGAGAATACTTCCACAGAATGGATACAAATTTTTAAGTCTTTTCATATCTATGTATTCTATATTAAAAGTGATAAAGTCATGTTTCTGGGGCGTATTCATGTAGCTGACAAGTAATTATTTAATGATAGTACATGAGTGCATTGTAATTATTCCCGCTGCCACAGTCAGGTAATAATATCCAATGGAAATTTCCTATCAACCTGCTGTATCCAAAGTTTTGTAAAAAGTTGTAGAGGTTGTTGATCTTTTTGATTTTATATTCAAAAAGTCTTTTTATAAATATTATTTATTATACAATGTATATACCTTTGAGTTAACTAAGATTATATATTATATAAATATATATATATTTGGAGAAAATATATTTCATCATGCAATTTTTTGTTTAAGTCATTAAAGAGAAGGTAAAAAACTTAAAATGGGTACACTGTACCATGTGTGGAGTGTTTAGATTCATGATCAGGAGGTCAAGAATATGACTATGTTGACCCCAGCTAATTAAATGAGCAAACTAAGGTCATTTCCTCTTGTTCTCTAAACAAAATCACCTGAGACGTCATGGATCTAGGACTGGTCTGCTATAGGACTTTCTTATGGTTTATTTTGTTCTTAGTCAACTTCTAAACAAGGAATTTCTGGTTTTAAAAATAATTAACTTGGGCATTACTCATTTCATAGATTTCACCATACACATCAGTGTCCAAGATACTGCTAAGTTATGTGCCCCACGGCCGGCAGACTACAGGGCTGGGGATTGCCTCTGTTCCCTCCTCATTAGGTTTTCATGTCTCAAGAGTAGAAACGGCCCTTCACTAGCTCCACAAACACTATGTTGTAGAAAAGGTAGGTTGGTTTGCAAGAAGATACGATGTGCCTTTGGCTTTTGGGTGGTCTAGGAACAAGCAGCCCTTGAAGTTGTAGGTAAGTTTGAGCAGAGGGGCCTACTGCTGTGCATGCTCTGGGGAAGGGCACTGTATCGGACTGGGGTTTCAAAAGGATTCATCTGAGGTTCACACACTCCACCTTTGCAATGAGGGGAGGCTGTAACTCGTTTTACAATACACAATTCTTTAGTTTTTCAGACCTGCCCATAAAGTGCCACCTTCTGTTTATTTAGCATATCACTTCAGAAAACGGGCAGTGTCTCTCTTCTGACTTACCTCTGTTAGGAATAGGTTTTATTTTATAGAAAAGTAAAAACAGGAAGATGAAGCACTGTGACTTGTGTGGAGATGGGCTGCCTGTGTCACTTCCAGACCGCTAATCTGGGAGCAGAAATGGCCACTAGATGTTCAAAGCTTTTTCGAGGGCCTTATGCATGTTTGACAAGTGCTCTACCTGTGAGCTATAGCTCCAGCCCTTTTTACTGTATTTTTTTTTTTTTTTTTTTTTTTGCGGTACTGGGGATCGAACTCAGGACCCTGCACTTGCTAGGCAAGCGCTTATTCCACTGAGCTATATCCCCAGCCCCCTTTACTGTATTTTTTGAGAAAGGGTCTTATTAAGTTGCCCAGGCTGGCCTTGAATATCTTCCTGCCTCAGCCTTCCAATAGCTGGGATTATAAGCATGTGTTGTCATGCCCTGCAAAATTCATGGACTGTTTTTTTTAAATGTGTCTTTATTTAGTCCCTGAAAATCTCAAAACACAAGAACTTATGGTGCAGGTGTGCAAGGAATTGGATAAGCAGAAGTAGTCCCTCCCATCTTACAGTACTGGTCATCTTTCACTTTTCCATAAGCTAATACTTACCTACCCTAGTATTTTGATATTTTTTAATGTACAGGATTGCCAAATACTTAAATGGTCCCTATTTATACTTAACCAAGGCCATGTGTAGTCCTGGGATTAACCATATTCTATGATTAAAGTTTATAGCTAGGCTTGCACATTAGTTCTCCATAAGCATCAGATTTATAAACATCTAAAGACAACAGGAAGTTAAAAAACTCCAAAAGGAAAAGAATATTCTGAGAAGATACTTTCCAAAGCAATAAAGCAGAAGCGAAGGGATCTATGTGAGTCAAGGATGAGATCATATACAGGCAAAAGAAGATAAGGGAAAACCTGAGAGAAGATGGTGGCTTGTTTCGCCCACCAGTCCTGAGCGGAGAGACTCACGCACATGTGCACGGCTGGTTTACACTGAGCGGTCAGTTCTGCACAAGTGTGGCTGCCCTACCAGCATCGCTTCTAGCTCAGCATCTGTCTCACCACTAACCTTACACTCCCCAAACCGACATCCAGTCGGCTGTGTGGGGATTGCGCGCGGAACTTCCTAGACACCAGTCTGCCTTGCTAATTCTGTCTTCACCTACCTGGGGATTCTTGCCCGTCACAGGCACCACCTCTGCATCGTAATGCCATGGTGTCTGTATAGCCCGCACCCGCCACAGGCTCATCTCAGACCCAGTCTCAGCATTGTTTGCCAGCTGATGAGACACCTACGTTCATTTTGCAATAACTTCTGGAATTTACATGCTTTTTTGAATTCTCAAACATATCTTGCCCAGTCACTCTGAAGAGCCTATGGACCAAGCTGCCAAGCAAGGAAAATGAAATTTCACCTTTGCCTCCTCTGTTTGGATTTGGTGGTTTTTATGACTGTCTCAATGCTTCAGAAAGTCTATGGATCAGGATCTGATTACACACACTTCGTTCTACTCCATAATTTTGTGATGTGTGGCTGAAACTAATTTTTAAGACTATATAAAGACAGTTGTAAAGCAAAAACATTTCAGGCATTAACCAAATGACAGTTTTTCTGTACTACATTAAAAAAGAGTTCTTTAGTGAAGATGTGATTAAGCAGGATAAAATAACTTCTGAAGTTACCGGTTAAATTCACCAATACATGAAGAAACTCATAAGGCAGCTAGAGCTCCTTGCTCTGCTACCGGGCCATGCTGTACACAGAAGCACTCCACCAAGGGTCCACTTTCCACAGTTCTTGGGGGCACCGACCCCACTGTCATAAGTTTTTGAAGTTGGTCTCTTCCCTGCGGAACTTTGCTGATTTCCTGGGGGTGCATTTGCCCCAACCTGAGCTAATGTTGAAGATCAGTGTTTAAGGCAAGATCTGATGGCTCAGAAAAACTATAAACGACAGCAAAATGAACCATGGGAATAAATCTCACTGCATTTGCCCCTGGGTTTATACATTCCACAGGAAGGGATAATTCTCACTGAGAGAGCTTCCCTTTCTGGTGTCTAACAGTCTATGGCTTTCAATAATCTTCAATTTTTGTGTAATGCACAAGGTTGTTTTAATATGCTAATAATGCCTTCTTTTTAAATAACCATAATTTCTAAGTAACACTTTTAAATAAAAAACCATCCATCGCCTCATGATGTAACAAAACAAGGAGGGATTTCTCTTCTTTAAAAGTTCCTATTAATAATCTTTTGTTCTGTATGAAGTATTGCTCTACAGAACGTTTTCAGGTATATTTACTCTTTATTGCATTCCTTCATTTGCAATAAACAATATATAATATTTATCTTTTTCAATATAGTTTTGGACAAAACATAAAGACATGAACCTGATTTAACAAGAGACACAGTTAATACAATGTGTGCTGCTTCACAGAAAGGGAAGGGCAAGGCTGCAGAGACAGGGAATCCAGGATACTGGCCACGGTAATCATAGAATTCACAATGTAACCCACTGTTTTAAAAGCCACAAATGCAGTTAGGGATGAAAACCCAAAGGGATACAGAGAGTAAGATTTGGAGACAATCTGCCTTGTACTGTGAGGACAGGTGACAGAACCACACCCAAGTGCTGCTGCGGCCGGCCGTGAGCCTCACGCAGCGTGTGACACAGGCACTTAAGGCGGTTCCTGAGCGCCATCCTCCAGCGCTAACAGCAGTGGGGAGAGCAGCATGCTTGCAAACATCACCACACGGCGACCTAATTAAACTGCTTCTCGTTCAGTGGTGAGACATCACCTTCGAGAGGACTTGATGGGCTCTGCTACCCTTTGAAAGGAACGTGTGGAGGGGGAAGGAAGTACCTTTAGACCATTTGGATGAAGCACTGCTTTTAAAACACGAATGTTAAAGGACTGTTGAGAGTGGACTAGAAAATGGTTATTTTTTTGGGTAATAGTGTTTTGTTTTCATGCCAGATAGCATGGATAATTTAAAATACAGGAATGACAGATTCTAAGTAAGTCATGGGGCTAAGGAAAAAATAAAAGTGGTAATACTAATAAGCCTTTAATATTATCCTAAGGAGCTGACCCACTTAGAGTTGGACACTAATTAGTACTGACAGGTTAGTAAATTATTTTATTTTAATAACTCCTCTCTGGTTAGGGGTGTACATTTTTCCACACATAAGGTTTTTGGGCAGTATCTCCAAGTGGTGATGATTAGCATGTCTCTCACCACAGAGCAAGCTAATTACACTAAGGGGGTGTCACAGCTGACACAGTAGTATCTGACTTTCCTGTAAGAAAGGTCTCCTGATTGCAGCCTGGAAATATTTTTGAAAATGAGATCTTGGATATTCAAAGCCCTGTTTCTTCAGGCAAAGATAGTAACCTATTTTGTGGGAGAACTGTTAACTAATACCCAGTTACCTTTAGTGTTAGCATGGAGAACCTGGAACAGAATCCCTCAGAAGCCACACTCTACTCACTGCTCATGGTTTGCATGTAGAAGTCTTCCTTCTAATAGACCAAGTGTTGTTTCACAACATTCATTAGATATAGTGTAAGTTTTGGATGAATGGTCTAGTACGGAGCTTTATAAGTGTAGTGTGCACAAATACAGCATGTCTCCCACACACAGACTCAGTAAGAAGGAATCACCTTAGCTTGTATGGAAAAGTAAGCACAGCATTCTAGAGCAAGTTTACACCTTCCACAAAACACTAGAATATCTCAGTAAGCACAAGGAAGAGAGTATTATTGCATTAATCATGCAAAGCGAGCGGGCACATGTTGGAGGTGGTTCACGCAGCCCAGCGTCTTGAGCAATGAATGAAGATTCCAGGCTATCTTCACTTTGGTCGCTTCCCTTGATCACTGTGTTGCAAGTAGTCCACTCTCAAAGTCAAGGGGGCTACTGCAGGAGAGACACCAGAAACAAACGTAGGTGAGCACTTGGAAAAAGTCATTCATCATGAAAGCACTACGAGCTGCTTAATGTTTTATCTATGTTTTTCACTATGCATTTGCAAAAGAATGGTCATAGCTCCATGCATTTGAAAGCAGGTTCTAATAAATATGTACCATCAAATTTTTTCCTGCATTCTGACAAGGAAGTTTTGCGAAGCAGGACAGGGAGAGCAAACCAACAGAACAACCAACTTCCTTGCTTGGTCTCTCAGACCTACAACACAGGGAAGAATTCTAATAAAAGGAAACAAAGTTATCTAGGAAAGAAACTGTTAAATTCACATACATATGTGTCACTCTTAGGACAGGCATTGGGACTTAACAGAGTGGTGCATTTAGTTGGCAGTCTGCTTCATGTACTTACGCTCCTTCTTCTCTTAAGAGGGCCATGAACTTTTTCACACGGTACTCAGGATCCATCTAAATACATTCGAAGAAATAAAAAAGACAAGTTAATGGTGCCTTCTGACAACCACACACTTACTTCATGGAAATGCATCAGGGAAATGCTTGGTTTCATACTTCCAGCAGTTCTCTACTGAGTCACAGAAATATGTCACTACTCCTTAACCAGAGATTTGACACATAACAAAGCAGATTATGTCATCTAAGAAAAGGAAATGGGACTTCCCAACATGGAGAATTGATGTACACTGGGTTCGAACGATCTGACCCACTAGTCCCAGGAACCTCAGCCAAATGTTCTCTCAGCTGGCGCTGGTGCAGAGGCATAGCAGACCTGCAAGGATCACCGTGACACCAGACCTGTGGTCATTCATGGCAGTTCAAATGACATCCAATTCATAGCACTAGTTTAAGAGTAGACCAAACTTAAAGAAACCAAGTTGAGATTAATGAAACAACCAAAATATATATAGCTTTTGACCGCGCTATCAACTTGGGCTTGCTTAAGCCCAGGGTCCCCCGAATAGTCTCCTTTTTGCAGTGGATGGAAAAGCTGCGCTGCCAAGAAAAAGTGCACACCCCAGTGTTCTCTGGGTAACTGGATCTCTGTGACCACATTAGGGGTCTAAGGAAAGACGGTGGAGCTGATTCAGGTGCTTGGTTCAGATTATTATCTCTCTTGATTTTCATTCTATATTCATATTTACATTAATTTGTTAAAATGTATCTTATGCTTGTTGGTATACCATAGATGTGATATTATCTAGAAAACCATCATTAAAAATATCTTCAGATCACTGAGATGGATTTTTATTGTACGAAGCACATCTCACTTCTAAAACCTGTTCCAGGTAGAGCTCCGTTCCCAGAAGGGAGCTCCCTGCCCTCCAGGAACACTTTCAGGGGCTGAGCACAGCTGTGGGCAAGTGCGCAGCTGGAGTCCCCACTCTGGCCCCTTTATTATTACTTTTTAAAGATTTTTTTCTCTTTTACCCCAGAAAAACATTGAACATAAGTTTCAAATGTATCAAAGTTAAGAGGTCAGGCTACAAAGAGCTAAGAAAAAGTATGAGCCGCTAACAAAAGAAATCTTTTTCCTCTTTGGGAATAGAATTACATATGAATCAATTGTCAAGTTCTTTTTTAAAAATGGAACTGGCTGGAGCTCAGTTGTAGTCAGTACTTGCAGGTCTTTGCCCATTAAATATATTTAATATGTGTGTGAGCAATGACTTACTGACTTGCCTGTAGCTATGGAATTAAAAGTCAAGAGAAAGGGAGGAAAAAAGTAATCTAGATAAATGACTTTATTCCCTCAGGTGACATCCAGTCAGAGCAGATCCTCAGCACTGTGCAAGTTTTAACAGAATTGTGTACGGCGAACAGAGAGGGAACATGACTTACATTTTGCTAAACTACATGCCTCGTCACTCAGGCTCAGTCTCTGTAAGGCAGATCTAAAGAGAAGCCACTCAGCTGCACAGAATCCATTTGACATGAAGGGGCTCAAACTCAGAGCCTATGAAGTGTCAGCCGCTCAAGATAAGGTCTGAGTGCTCCTCTCGCTCTACCCCACATGCGTAAGAGGCACTGCCTCCCTCACTGACCTGCAGGCATCAAAGGGAGAGGAAGGGAAGGGTGGGAGAGGAAACCCACAGAGTTTATTCTGTGCAATTACTGAAAGAAGACTGTGCTGAAACTAGGAGAACGAGACTAGAGCTGACTTTCTGACATTTATCTTTTTCTCAAGGAAAGAGCCAGTCCACCTGTATGTGCACCTTTATCAGAAATAAGCCCAATCAAAGTGCTTCATCTGTGACTAATTTATTGCTCATAATGGAAAATAAACTGTCTGACAGTTCAGTAGACCGATGTTTTTGAAAACTACAAAAATGTTATTTAAATTAAGTTTTCCAGAAAGGGTTAAAAAGCATTCAGTTCATCGTTCAATTTTGTGACTGGTTTAAGAGTCTCTTTCAGACCTAACTGCCTGAAATTTCTCTCTGCCTCCCCACTGCTCATGCTGGCCAAAGGGGAGAAACTGCTCAGCGATGTACAATGCTTTACTGCCCATCCAAGTCTGGGATTCATTCATTCATTCATTCATTCATTCATTCAGTAACAGCTTATTGAGCACCCTACTCAGTGTCTGGTTCTGTTTCAGGGACTGTGGGTAGTGAGAGCCATGTTGTTTGAAATCACAGCACTTGGCAGGGACATACTTATTGAGTATCTCAAATGGAGACCAGAAGACGTGGGACTGGCACACAGAGGCACAGAGTTCCACAAGGAGGAAAGGTCAGCTGCCAGTAGATCAAGAAAGTCACAAAGAGTTTCATCTGTCTCTTTTCAGGCAGCAGGCTTAGTCTTCTATGAGATCTTGGATGCTTTAATGCTACAGTAACTTGAAAGAAACTTCTAGGAGGCCAGTACAGGGAACATACATAGAGACCAAGTCTAGTCTGTGACTCAGTTAATTAGTCCCTTGCAGCAGTCTCCCAGACCCCCTTTGGGTATATGTGCACTGATTTACTGACCTCTGATGACAACGCTATCCCTCCTCCATCAGAAGTGCCTATATGATTCTGGCTAATTCACTGACAACCTGTTGGACACACAGTACCTGCATCTCTAAAACAAGGGGGCAGTTAAACAATTGCTCCTTGAAGTTCTTTCTAGTTTTAAGGGCTAGTGACTCCCTAAATTAAACCTGAAAGTAACTTCACAATATTTTCTTCTATTTTTGAATTTTAAGACATGAGAAAGAAAAGAATTAAGTTATTGTTTGATCTTAGAAGCAGGCTGCTAATACTAATTTGAGTTTAGAAATAATGTAAGAATTGTAACAAATGAATTAAAATGTAAGCAAAGAAAATACGAAAACTTGTTGTAGTGAAGTTTCTGTGCCTGAATCGTGCAGGGATGAAGGACCTTACCTGCAGAGACATTTCGATCAACATTAGCAACTTCTTGATTCCTATCCAGACTTTCCTCCCTTTGACTTGTTGTGCAATTGTGGTTCGTTCCTTATCCTTGAAGTTGCCCAAAAGCTGCAAAAACAATAAGCAATAATGAAAGCACTTTTGCAGCAAGTACACTAACAACGTTAGTTAGTTCCTATGTTATCCCTTAAAAGAACAGCGGTAAAAGCTACCTCACAGAGTTAGGCTGCTCATGGGGTTCAACTGACGAGATTTCCTTGTATTTTAAAATCCGGTCTGACCTACCTAAAACCATTAAATACAGTCAGGAAAGTGAAAATTCACATCTTACGCCCTGTTTTCATAGGGACCTCCATTATAATTTAGAGATATATTTGCTAGGGAAAAATGGTTCTGATCTATAATAAATACAAGTTAAGTTTTTTAACATTCCTTTCTAGGAAGAATCTGTATGTGTCACAGCAGACTAAATTTAATTCTCTTACCTAACCCTGTCATGTAGGCTGCTTAAACAGGTAACCTAGAAACATTGATCTTACAGAAAATTTCTGTATTTTGCTGTGAGCACACACACCAACTCTTTAGGTTGTGAGGACTTGAAGACGCCTTACTGACTACTAGGCCAAGTAGCATGTGAGACCATACTTTCTAACAGCTCTCAGTGCATTTGTGTACAATGATCTTTTTTTTTTTTTTTTTTTTTTTTTTGCGGTACTGGGGATCGAACTCAGGACCCTGCGCTTGCTAGGCAAGCGCTTATTTCACTGAGCTATATCCCCAGCCCCTGTGTACAATGATCTTAATCAAGTTTATTGAAGCTTTTTTAAACAAGAAATTTAAGAAAACATTTCCCATCCTCCCCCCCCCTTTTTTTTTTTTTTTGCCATGAGGTTTTACTATGTTGTCCAGGCTAGTCTTGAACTCCTGGCCTCAAGGTATCCTCTCAGCTCTGCCTCACAAATAGCTGGGACCACGGGTATGTCACTGTGTCCAGCTATGAAGACATGTCTACATTCTCATTGCTGGTAATGCTCCTTTTATGTATGTAGCTCTTCCTGAAGTTTCTAGGCTTTATTCATCGTTCCAATTTACTTACTGCAAGGAAATGTGCCGACAGCGGCTGTGAACAGCCCGTTTTTCTGTGCAGTGGCCCTCTTGCCCTCCAGCCTTACACCTCCTCTCCCACCCTGCTCTTGGTCCATGCAATCCGCATGCGTTTTGTCCATGCTGAGCACACACTGACTCACTCCTGGCAGTCTGTGTGCTACCTACACTGAAGAATGGAAAGCTAGTGACGACCCTAACATCTGTGCTCTTCTCCCTCTGATCCCTAAAACTCTCCGGAGGTAAAACCCTGGGGTCTGGGGTCTCACGTTCTAGGTTAACTCAGAAACCAAACACCAGCTGCAACAGCCGTGCAGCCCTCGGCATTTGACCAGCCACAGCAAACAGTGGGCGCCCATGAGCTCACGCTCACCTCCAAAGCTTCCAACAGCTGCTCTCCTGTAGCAATATTGGGCACATGGATGGTGGTACTGAAAGCATGAAGCATCTCCATTTCCTGAAGGACGTCTTTGCGGCTAGTGGTCCCGATGATAAGAAGCTTGCGGCCCTGATTGTTGAGAGAAAATGTGTTAAAATGAACAGAACAAGATTAATTAGGATACTGTAGTAAGCTCACACAAAACATGTAAAACCCATTCATCTGATTGTATAAATGCACATGATTAGGCAAAAGAGAAGAAAAATTTTCCTCAGGAAAATCTAAAAAAAAAGGTATCTACAACATGAATCAGAAAATGTCCACATCTAAACACCTCCTCACTCACATCAGTAAAATAAGGGGTTACTAAATGAGAGAGACATACAAATAGACACTGAAGACCATGTCTAGAACTCCCTCTTCCGAGCCAACATGGCCTGTGGGCGGTGGGAACTAAGGGGAAGAATGCAGGAGAGGAAAGTCTGTCTTCCCAGCTCAAAGGCTTTCTTATAATTTTTAGAAAGAACAGAGCAGTAATAGTTTAGTTATATAATACTTAACTGTGAAATGTGGACAGGTTAAGTGTTATACCTAGTTATATTTTAAAATTTCATGCTTTACAAAAAACACATGAAAAATGTTTAAAAATTATGCCAGGCTTATGCTATCATTCGTAATTCCCTCTCCAGAGGCAACTGCTTTCTTCTCTCTCTTTTTTTTTTTTTTTTGTTGTTTGTTGAGACAGGGTCTCACTATGTGTTCAGGCTGGCCTTGAACTGACAGTGGTCCTCTTGCCTCAGCTTCCCAAGTGCTGGATTACAGGCATGCACTACCATGCCCAGCTTCTCTTACCTTTCTTCTTGCATTTACTTCTGTATCTTCAGAAAATAAGGTTACGGTATTATCTTTATTTTCATTTTTTTTATTAGTACGTGTTTATAGTACATAAGGATCACATTCCTCATGGGGAAGTTATTACATGTAAATTAACCCTTTTTTAACTTCCTCCCATCTCTCGATCCTTCCTTCTCTTTTAATGAAAGATCTCTCTCCCTGTTTTCTATTATCTGTCTTTTATTTTACTCTTATTTATATTTTGGGTTTCTCATGTAAGAGAAACTATGTGATATTTAAACTATGTCTGATTTATTTCATTTCACATTATGGTCTCAAAGTACATTTGTTCTCCTACAGATGACCAAGTTTATCTTTCTTTATGGCAGAGCAGTGGAACTCCACTGGGTAAAATACCAGACTTTCTTTATCCATTTGTCTGCTGATGGACACACAGGCCATTTCCAAGACTTACCTGTAATAAACTGTGCTCATATAAATACGGCTATGTGCGTTTCACTGTGAAAGCATTGTTTCTAGATTGTTATTAAATAGTATTTATTGACTTCTTACTAAACAAGATAGGGATGTGCATCTAATTTTGCAGTACTCCTCCCATAGTAAGCCCTTTCTTCATCCTTCCAGTGGAGTTCTTTCAGTGTTTACTTCGATCTGTGTTCACCGTTATGATTCTGTACATGTGATTTACAATTAATCTATGAAGAGTACTATTAAATTTCCTTTCTTAGGCAACATTTTCTTTTTTAAGAGTTAATAATTGCCTTTTCCCATTTTGTTCATCCCCAAAAAATACACCATGAAATTCCGTTCAGTATGTTCAAATACATTAGGTGATTTGAAGTGTGGGCTTTTCTTGAAGCTATCCCCTTCCTGGGCCCTGTCTTCAGAGTCTGCGCTGACCGCTCCCTAGGCCTGCCTGCTATACAGCTGCAGCTCTAGCACGCCCTCCTCGACAGTGTAAGGTCCCCAGAAGCCCCACCTTCTTTTTCTTCATTTTTTTTCTTTTCCCCTTCCTTCCTACCTTTTGAGGTGCATACACCTAAAACCTTCCTTGGAAAGGCAGGCAAGATTTTAAAGGCCTTGCATGTCTAGAATGCTTTTATTCTATGTCCTTAACACTGTATCTGCTATCTTATCCACAATACACAGAATAAGGTCAGAATGAACTTCCCTCTCACACTTCTGAAGAGATTTCTTTAATTTTGTCTTTAATTACTGTCTTGTCATTTTCAGTGCTGCTGGCTGGAAGATGTGCCATTTGATTTTTGAGATAGTGTCTTGCTGTGCAGTTCAGGCTGGCCTTGAACTCCTGGTGAGCCTCCTACCTCAGCCTTCTTAGTGCTGTGATTATAGGCATAAGCCACCACATCTGGATATTTAATTTCTTGATGATGGCCAATCTTTTTGGTGCAAAATGAAATTGTAGTGTTGTGTTAATTTGCATTTTTCCAATGGCCAGGATGGCTATATATACTACTTCCGAGAAGCATCTACTCATTTCACCTGGCCATTTTTTTGACTGGTGGTTTTTTTTTTTTTTTAATTCTTAATGTAGTCTAGGTATTAGTGCTCTGTCTGAGGAGTAGCTGGCAAAAATGTTCCCATTCTGTAGGTTATCTTTTCACTCTGATGATTTTTTTCTCTGATGTGCAGAAGCTTTTTAATTTGATATAATTCAATTTGTTGATTCTTGAAGTTATTTCTTGTGCAAATGGAGTTCTGTTCAGAAAGGCATTGCCTACACCTATGATCTTGAGTGTTTTACCTATTTTATCTTTTCTAGGTTCATTGTTTCTGTTTCAGTATTTAGATCTCTGATCCATTTTGGTGAGAGGTAGACAGTTTTCCCAACACCATTTGTTAAAGAAGCTATGCTATCTTTTCTCCAACGTATGGTTTTGGATCCTTTGTCTTAAGATCAAATAGCTGAATGTGTCTAGGGATATTTCTCTATCCTTTATTTTGTTCCACCGATCCATTTGTCCATTTTTGTGACAGCACCATGCTTTTTTTTGAGACAGGGTCTCGCTATGTATTCAGCTGGCCTTGAACTCAAGGTGATCCTCCTGCCTCTGCCTCCCACAGGCTGGGATTATAGGCATGTGCCACCACAACTGGCTCCATGCTGTTTTGTATCACTATTGCTTTGTAGCATAACTTGAGATCAGGTATTGTGATGCCTCTTCCTTTGCTCTTGTTACTTAAGTTTGCTTTTGCTATTCTGGGTCTCTTCTGGTTCCACAAGAATGGTAGGATTGTTTTCTCTGTGAGGAATGCTCTTGGTTCTAGGAGGAATGGTATTGGTATTCTGACTGTGCTTGCATTTCAATCTGTGTATCAATTTCGGAAGTACAGTCATTTGGACAATATCGGTTCAGCCTATCCAGAAACAGGGGATGTCTTTCATTTTCTGATGTCCTCTTCAATCTCCTTTTCCAAAGTACAGTAAGTCTCTGACTTATGAAAATCTGAGTTGCAAACTTTCACAGATATACAGACCTTGTATTATGAACATTCACAGATGTGAACAAATTGTGGAAATAGCTCACGTTTCTGTGGGACACTGTCACAGCTCTGCTGCTGTGTGCTTACTGTACACTGCAACAGTGTACAGCCATATGGTGCACAATCAATGCCCAGGATGCCCGGAAGCCAGAGAAAAAGCAGTGGTGAGGGGGAGGAGACCGCTAGGACATGCAAAGCAATGCACACTGTGTGTGTCTGTGTCACAGTGCTTAGATTTGCCTGTCAGACGTACGAGTGAGTCTGACTGACGAATATTCCCCTAGAACAGAACTCACTCCTACGTTGGGAAATCACTGTACTACATTTTGGTTGTAGAGGTCTTTCACTTCCTTGCTTAGGTTAGTCCTAGTTGTTTAATTCTTCTTGATGCTATTGTGAATGCTATTATTTCCCTAATGTCTTTCTCAGTGAGTTTATTATTGCTGTAAAGGAACACCACTCACTTTAGGGTGCTGACTTTGTATTCTGCTATGCTACTTAACTTGTTTATTAATTCTAGGAGTCTTCTGGTGGAATTCTTTGGGTCTTCTGCAGAGGATCATGTCATTTGCAAATAGTGATAATTTGACTTCTTCCTTTTATACACAGGCTTTTTACTTCTTTCTTTTGATGATTGCCAATAGTAATAGTAAAATAGCTAAAAATGAAATGCTTATGCTTTCTCTTGATGATTCTCTTGATGATTGCTCTGGCTAATGTTTTCAGTTCTATGTTGAATGGAAGTTTTTTATTTTTCCTTTTTGAGATGGTTTTGTTTTGTTGCAGATAGGGTTTTGTATAGTTCAAGATGGCCTTGAACTCACTATGTAGCCCAGGCTAGTGTCAAACTTGAAGTAATCCTCCTATCTCAGCCTCCCAAGTGGTGGAATTATAGGCATGCACCACCACATCTAGCAATGATCCTCCTGCCTCTGCCTCCCAAATGCTGTATAGGAATGTGCCACCTTGCCTGGTGAGGAATAGGTTTTAAATCACTATATTTATGATACAAAGTCTGTCCATAGATAAATCTTTAATATAATCATCAAACTTATTCATGGATCTTAGGAATTTAGGACACGCGTATTAATGTGGTAGCAAATAAAGATTTTAAGAAATTCAGGATCAAGTGCCAGAATAACTTTGACTTGGGTTCTATACACATCATACCAAGAACACTCCCTAAGGTGTACTAGCTCTTCTCAATCTTACTCATCACTTTGTCCACCTCTTTGCCCAGAATGAACAATGAGTCACCACAGACAAAGTCCCCTAAGAAACAAGGCCAGGACTCTCTGGTACAGTCAGCTACTGGCATAAGAGGTATAAGTATGACTGGAGTAAAGGAAATATGCAGATTAAAGGTTATTACTATTCAATAAAATAGCTAAAAATGAAATGCTTATCATTTAGCAAATCCCTAGATGAATAGAGAACGACCTTGTACATAGGAAGATGGACACAAAGGAGAGAATCAGTATAATATAGAAAGGCAGAGGCATGAGGCACCAGGATGTTGGGTACAGAGAGAAGCATACAGCAGAGAAAGCTGCTTTCTGTGGAGGAGACAGCATCTGAGTTAAGTCCTGAGGAACGAGGGCCAGTAAGGATGATGAAAGACAGGGAAGGATTCTAAACCAGAAAGGACATGGATACATAGGTCCAAAGGCAAAATAACAAAATGAAAAGTATTTACATTTATACTGCAACAGAAAATGATGCTTTTATATTCAAGAGTTTTTGTGTGTGCGTGTGTGTGGGGGGGCAGTGCCAGGGATTGAACCAGGGCCTTCACCCTGAGCTACGCCTCTGGACCTTTTAATGTATCTTACCATTTTTTTTATTAGTACACGTTTGTGATATACAATAGATACATTCAATGTGAAGAACTGGTACATACCCACATTAGCATTTCATTCTGAGACAGGGTCTTGCTAAGTTGCCGAGGTTGGGTGATCCTCTTGCCTCAGCCTCCCTGGGTGCTGGTACTATAGGCATGCACCACCACACCCGATATCGAAACTATTTTTTTAACGCGAAATCCTAATGATGCACCTGAGAACATATTCATGAAGGCTGATCGATGCCAACGGCAACATGTTGGCACACCTCATTACCACCATCACCATCACATCACCATCATTTCTGAGACACAGTCTCTCTCTGCTGCTCAGGCTGACTGAACTCCTGGGCTCGGGCTCCTGCTCTGGCCTCCCGGCTCATGACAGTTGCAGATGGATGCTATTTCTCTCTTCCCTTAGGTTTTTAATGTCCACCACCTATCATTCAAACTCCTTCCTCTTGCTCCTTTCTCATGGAGGACACTGGCTCTAGACAAATGGTGCTGGGGAAGAAACTCCTGGCTCATTACAGAAAGCTGGACGTAAAGCTCCCTTACAGTTTAACAATGACTATACTCCTCAAAGTGCTGACAGATTGGGAAATGCACAGCAACTTATAATGGAGATGCTAATTTATGTTTTGATTTTCTTCTTGTTTAACAAGACTGCAAACACTGCAAAGAGGCCATGACCCAGGCAAGCTCAGGCCTTGACTTGTAAAGCATCATCTTGAAAAAACACTGAAAAACATTACTGAATAATTAAATTGTGCTGGATCATTCTGTATATTAATTAGTAGTAATGCTCACATGGACACGTCTTCATGAAAAACCCAGTTCTGAATATTAGTGTAACAAATCACACTAGATAGCTTGTGAAGGGAAAAGCCGCCAGCAGCCTGAAATGGAGGAGCAACTTTGAAAAAACCGAATTCACCCCAAGAAGGAAAATGCATCTTGTTAATGTGGCTCCTGGTCTGAGGCCCAGAGTCCCTAAAGATGCCCCTTGATGGAAAGAAAAAAAGGGGAGCAACAACCCATTTGAGGCTAAAAAAAAAAAGCTCCACGCATACTCTTACTGAGAATTGCTAGTCCTGACAGTATAAAGAAAAGGCCTCAATAAAATGACTATCTGCCAATCGGATTATGATAAACATTGTTCCAAGGTTAAATAAGTATTAGTTAACTAATTCTTAGTACCATAAGAAGCAACTCAGGTGAAAACATTACCATGAAAAAGGCAGGGCTCAGTCAGGTGTTGATCCTTCAAAAAAACACTTCTTTACATGATGAAGAATGAGCCAAGTCCTAAGCAGCATCTAAGCCTTTTGCCACACAAAGGACCGACCAGATAATCCACGCCCTTTCATAGGCCTTGCCCATTGATTGGCCCCAATAAACTGATTTGTAACAAAAGTTCATGTGGAAGAAAGCTTTTCCCCCTAAATAAAAAATGCCACCAATATAACACTGTGGTGAAATGGAAGGGCTGATTTCAACCTATGAACAAAAAGTAAAGTCAGTTATGCAAGAAAGAAAGGCCATTCTTTCCGTATCATTCAATGCTGAGCAAGTGTAATACACCCTTGGTAAGAAGAATTAGCTGTGAACAATTGGAAACTCTGAAATGGATTAAGAAGTGAGTTTTAAAGTGCAACTCAAAAATGCTGTGCTCTGTGGGCCTTAAACTTTATTTTCTGATTATCTGAATTTTATGTTTGTGCAGATAAGTGAACAATGCATTAAGAATTTTTAAACCCAGGAAGTAAAAAATGAAACATAGCCAACTAGAGCATTGATAAGAATTTACTCTTTTTGAGTACTTATGGAATTGTAAGAGTTCATTTACCATTTCAAAGTGATTACAATTTAGGCTGGAAAATGCACAGATAAGTATTCAGGGGCCACTACCACGCTGCACATCAGTAAACATGAAGCAGTACTGATACTTTTGGACACAGCTGTGGAGTCACCTCCAGTGGGTTTACTTAGCAAGAGCCCTGCAGCACTGCAGCACCACAGGCAAGGAAGAGTGCCGGCAAGGCCCTCCAGGAGCAGGCCAGGTCCCCAGTGCTACTAAAGCCTGTGTGAGTGGTGGCAGCATTTGAGCCAGAACCAAGGGCTGAAAAAATCTCTTGGAGAGATAAGAAAGCAGCCAATAAAGGAAGATTTAGGGTGCTAAACTAAGGAAGGAGATTTAATATAATAAAGCAACAGGAAATGAGATTCTTGAGGAGAAAACTGTGGAGAGAAAGAGGATTTTGGCAGCTGCCTGCAGGACACCCCATCCTGGGTCCTGGGAGAAAGCTACTTCATTGACACCAGGCCAGTTCTAAAAGCGAGCATCCCCGTGACAGATGCTATACCCTGTAACCAGTATCTTATGCCTGTGCAGTCCCTTAAGGTAGGCCTGGGGCAGACAGCAAGCGCTGGAGGAGAGGTAAGAGTCTTGATGGACACGTGGCTTGGTGCAGTAGGGCAAGGACAGGCTCCAACATTCACTGCTGTGTGATTTTGGGTAGATTATTCAACTTCTCAGCATCTGCCTCCTCAACCATAAAAAGGGGATCTAAAAAATTCTACCTACTTTTAAGGCTGAGAGGAGGTAAAGAATGCTGGGGGGCACTCTGCTACCAGAGTCAGAAGAGAGGCAAGAACGAACAGCACCAACAGTCTGCAGGGACAGTCTTGAGAGGCCTGGAAAAGCATCCTGTACGGAGGGTGTTAAGATCTGTAGTGGGCATGCCTGAGACGCCTCTCCCCAGAATGCACGGAACCAGAAGCAGGAGACAACAGAGCACCTTCTAGCAGGCTAAGGTTTGTTCTCTGCTAGGGAAGATGAGAGGCCCAGTCTTCAGACTGACCAGTGCAATGGTGTGGTGCAGAGGAAACCTGAAGCCTTGCCCCGCAGCCCGCCCCCTCATAGAGCCACAAGTCCAAACAAGGCAGTGCACACAAGGGGTCTCAGTGTGAGGCAGACTCCGAGGGAGAAATCAGCTCAGAGCAGAGGTCACAGGAAGCTTTCCTGGCAGGAGGTGCTTTCTTGCATCACTTATTCTGGCTCTATCCTTGCTATGAGAATTTCCCATATTTTTACTTAGCTTATATTATTTATACCTGACCACAGTGCTTCACTGCACTTACTTACAAGCTTGAATCCAGTTTCTAGCCTGTCAGCTCCCCAGAGGTAGGAATTCTGTCTCACTGCCCAGGGTTCCTGCAGTACTTAGCCCAGTGTGCCTGGCACACAGAAGGCCCTCATAGGATCCCTTTGCCTGGAACGACCTTCCCTTAATGTCCAAATGAGTTTCCCCTTGTCAGAGACTCCCTTGAATGTCAGCTTTTCACAGGCCTGCTCTTTGAAAACTGCAGCTGCTCCCACACCTCCCTACTCTTCCCTTCCCTTTGTCCTGCTCTTTATCCCATGTGAGAATTACCTTTCTGTATACTATCTACTTGGCTCACTCCTGTATTTACTTATTTACTGTATTTCTTGCAGGTCTTCATGAGGCCAGGACTTATGCTGTTTGGTTTTAGTAATGTGTCCATAGCTAGTGCAGTGCCTTATACAAACTGTGAAGTCAGTAAACAGGTGTTGAGTGGACGATGATCCAGTGTTGGTTTAGAGGGCAGCAGATGCCCCTCCATTGTTACGTTCTCTCCTCCAGCCCTAAAAATGCACGGTACACCAAGCGTTTAACTTGGAAATACCTACCACTTCATAGAACCCTTACCCACAAGTCCTAGTGCTGCACACTCTGACAGTGGTAGCAAATTTTAAAGAAAATACTCTAGAATGGCTGGCTTGTGTGCTTCATTTGTAATATAAGTTGATGCCAAATGCTGTTACATCTCTCTTTTTAGTCAGCTGATTAGCTATTGATTGCATAATATAGGCTTCTCTGGCAGAGAAAAGAGTTATGAGAAGCTATTAATTTAGGCTTGTGAGTTAACAAGTTTTATTAACCCTCACCTAAAATTCCCGATTTCTCTATACCAAGGAAATAAATTATCATCAGATAAAATCAGGAGGGGGCTGGGGACATACCTCAGTGGTAGAGCACTTGCCTAACCTGCACTAGGCCCCTGGGTCCATCCCTGGCACCACAAAAAACGACAACTAGGACAGTGAGAGGGAAGAAGGGGGCTTCTCTGCATGTCTCGCCTGCCTTCTGATTTTTCTTGTTCAAATGTCTGTAGCTGGTGTGTCTGTCTGTCTGTCTGTCTCTCCCCAGTTAAATGTTTAAGCTGAATACCTAAGGAAGGATGTTTCAAATAAATCATGCTACAACTAGGCAGACAACTACACTTAAACTTGCCATTAGCTTCTACCCTGGGGCACATTCCTCGCTTAGCTCTTTGTAACCATCTTCCTGATGCTACCAGGACAACAGAGAACAAAAGGGGAGAATTAATGGTGGAGATGGGAAATGAAATGAGAAACTTCAACTCAAATCATTTTAAATTTACGATAGTCAAAAGCCAATTCTTTGTGATATTAAAGAATATTTAGTTCCAATTCATCGAAAAGACATGGAATCATCGAATTTTATGTGAAATGGCCCTTAAAGGTTGCTTCCTCCTCTCTTTCCTCCCTCTCATTTTGCAGCTGTGGAACTTCAGATGCGAGGTGAAGCGACCCAAGGGTCTTGGATCCATGCGGACGGAAACAGGAGTTCAGTTCTCAGGTGTATTTTCACTGTGCATTCCTGTCCACTGTTTTTATATGTGTGACTTTATTTAGTTACTTAGTTTTTGGTGCTAGGGATCAACCCCAGGGCCTTGTGCATGCTGGCAAATGTTCTGCTGTGTGCAATTTTAAGCTAGTATCAGCAATAGCTAGTCTCTTAATTATGAGCTTGGAAGCTATTGTCCTAGAAATGATGACCTCTGAGCACTAAGGAGAAAAGGAAATTAAACAAATGAAGAGAATGAAGTTGTACTGACCGTACCACGGGATTCTCAACGCCAAAAGGAACTGTTTTGGAGGGGCTTTCCCTCACCGGAAACAACTCAGAGGACCAGTGACTCACTATAAATGGTTAAACTGCCTAATTCTGCACCCACAGATGTTTCCCTGTCTCAGCTTTTGATACGCTTGCTCTGCCCTAAGTTAACCCCATGCTCTGATCAGGTCACCATTCTTTATAATTTCATTTTTATCTCTGACTTTTACTTGCAGCATTATCTCATTATAACGGTTTCCAGAGCTTTCTGTCAGTGTGTAACTCCTTCCCACTCTGCTCTCACTTATTCCAGATGACCCACCTCACTCCGTTAGGCTCCAACTTTTCAGAACACGGATTCAACGTGTACGGTAATTACAGCTCGCTTATCAGGGAACCCGTCTGCTAAATAGTTTCACTTATCCAAAACAGAGACAAGAACAAAGAAATAAGCAAAACTCGCTAACTTTTAGAACTGAAAAAAACAAATGTAGCTTTACTCAGCAAACTGTCTGTTATGCACAGTGTCTACGACCCTTAGGATTTTGCGGGAGGCCATGAAAACACCCTATCGAATTTCTTTCAAAGGGGAAATTTTTTTTTAGATTGAGGAAAATCTTTAATATATTATAGTAATACATTCATCTTTATATCAATAGTCAGAAAATATAATTATATATATATTTTTTTATGGATAAAGGGGCCCACAAGGAAATAATGTGGCTCTGTCCCTGGAAGTTTCTCTAGCTCGCACCATAGTCTAGCTGCTCGCACGCTATAAATGTTTGTGATCTGGTGGCTGCCCTTAGTTCACAGAGCTGGAAGCAGCAAACTAGGAGGAATTGTCAGAGGCAGGCAACCAGCACAATGCACTTGTATTCTGAAAGTGAGAGTTAACAGCAAAACCAGCTGGGTGTGGTGGCGCACGCCTGTAATCCCAGCACTCAGGAGGCTGAGGGGGGGAGGATTGTTGCGAGTTCGAGATCAGCCTGGGCTATACAAAGTGAGCTCAAGGCCAGCTTGAACTGCATAGTGAGACCCTGTCTCAAAAGGACAAACAAAAAAAGAAAAGAAAAGCAAAACCACTGAAGAAAAAAGGTACAAAATACTCAAGAGATGGGCTACACAAGGCCTCCCTAATGACTGCCCTGGTAGAGCCTTTATACATCCAATAGTCCTTTGCTGAGTGCTTGCTATGGTTTGTGTCTGGATGTCCCCCCAAAGCCTCATGCGGCCATGCGGCGGGCTTCTAGACTTTCTGATTGATCCATGGTCCAACGCTGGGATTATGGGTGTGAGCATTACCCTGCCCTGTGGCGGAAGCCTGCGCACAATATAAGGGAGAAAGAGGCTCGCTCTTTCCACTGCTCCCCTCTTTTGCTCTTGCTGCTTTTGCTGTCTTCTGCCACCATGAACAGTCGGCCTCTGCCGTGTGCCACTCCGCCTTGGCGCCGGCTGAGTATGGACTGAAACCTTTATGAACTGTGAGCTAAACACACTTTTCTTTCCTTAATTCTGGGTGTCAGGTATTTTGTCTCAGCAATGAGAGAAAAGTAAACAAAACAGTGCTACACTTACTGTAAGAATCTGCAGTTCATTATGATGACCCTTATTCACTAACATTCATTAACAGTATTTATATACTTTGCTTCAGACACTAAAGTATAACAGCACTTGATTTGTTTGTCTGTTTGTTTTTTGGAGACAGGGTCTCACTATACATAGTTCAAGCTGTCTTGAACTCACTGTGTGGTCTGGGCTGGCCCAGAGCTCATGGCAAGCCTCCTACCTTAGCCTTTCAAGTGCTGGGATTACAGGTATGTGCCACCTGTAATATATTAATATAAGCAAACTAAGTACAGGCATCCTGTTTTCACATCTTCCTTTCACACTGAACTGAGACATTGTTAGGTTCTGCACGAACCAGAAAACAATCCCAACAAACCCCTAGATGGATGAATTAGAGAACGGCCTTCTAGGTTCAGGTAGCCACCTTGCCCCTCCCTTGTACTCAAGTCCCAGTACCCTGTTGAGCAAAAATGCACTTCTTTATATCTTTTTCAATGCTGGAGTTGCCAGATAAATCCTTGGGTACAAGTATGGTACCTTCTAACCACTGCATGAGCTATACTGCTACTAAAAAATTATTTTTTTCTGAAATTCAAATTTAACTGAGCATCCTGTATTCATATCTAAGTCTGGGAACCTACTGTGACAGAGTCAGGGTGGACTGCTTGGTGAGCAAGATGTTAATCTCCACTTGCCTCTTGACCTAGGCACACCTTACAAAATGCACAACTGAACAGGTGGTCCCGGATTGCTAGTCCTAGTGCAGTATCTTATTCATCCTTGTCTTCCTCCCTTCTTCCTTCCCTTCTCCCCTTCCTCTTCCCTTCCCCTCTCCTCCCTCTCTTTCTGAGCTATATCCCGAGCCCCTTCACCCTTCTGTTTCTATAATGTGGAATAAATGTTTGTTAAATGCATACTCTAATAAAAGCAGTTGTTCCTTAAAGTGCTATTTCAAATTCACACATCTAGACAAATATTTTGGATGGGAGAGCAACTTCCTATCTCCCCTTCCACAGCTGTCACTATTTACCTCGGTCAACTGTAGTTGCACTGGCACTGGCATTCAACCATCACAAATGCAGAGTAGAAACAGTGCTCAGCTGAAAGCCAGGTGGGTCCCAAAGACTACGGGGAGAGTCATGAGGCAATTTTACACATTTACTTCAAGGCCGCAGAGTGTGGCCCTGCCCTGTGGCCCTGCCATTACATTCAATCAGTTTTAAGAGAACAAAAATCAGCTGGGCATGGTGGCACATGCCTGTAATCCCAGCATTGGAGAGGCTGAGGCAGGAAGATCACTGCAAATTCGAGGCCAGCCTGGGCTCCATAGTGAGTTCATGGCCAGTCTGAACTGCATAATCTTTTTCAAAAAAAAGAGAAAACCAAGATCAGAAATACACTCTACACATGAACAAGCTTAGATATAGCTATAAACTCATTTAACTCTGGTGCTTAAACAGCAAATTAGTTGCAAAGCAATGGCATTGAGGAATTTTGAGAGTTATGCTGCTAAATTAAAAATGAAAATAAACATATACTAAGTATAAAGTAAATTTAAATTAAAAGTGAAAATAAACATACATATCAAGTTTTGTTTTTGCTGATTATCAATGTAATATATGTAGAAAATCTATAAAAGAAAACAACACAGCAGAAAAATCACCTATAATTACAGTGGTTGTTGAGATGGTGAAACAGAATTCTTTTTAGTTAATTAATTCATGTATTTATTGTGTTATGGGGGATTGAATCCAAGGCTTTTGCACTGAGCTACATTCTTAGCCTAACTCAGGGATAAGCTCAATTTGTCTTACTGGTTAGGGACATGTATTCAGAGAGTCTAGGGGCCAAGTGACAGAAAGGGAGCGATTGTGCACGATTTAGCCACATCTCTTCAGTTTTTTTTTCCTTCTTAACTGAAGTCACACTATGACAGTACCTCGAATTTAAGTGAAAGGTGATTAGGTAGCTATGGAGAAGCTGGCTAAGGCAGTGCCTGCATGGCCAGGGATAGCTGGCAGCTCCAGGCAGAAGAAGCAGCCGTGCTTTTTCCTGTGATACTGCTAGGGCTGGTTTCTTTAGTGGCAGCCACCTGAAGTCTCCCTTTTCTAGTAGGCAATGGTTACTTTGTTGCCTCTATTTACTTTTTTGATAGTTTGTTGTTCTTTTTGAGCTTTGAGACAGCCTCTCCTCCTGTAGTCCAGGCTAGCCTCCAACTCCCAGCAATCCTCCTACCTCAGTCTCCCAAGTGCTGGGATTACAGGTGTGTGCCACCACACCCGGCTATCTTTACAGACGAAGAAATAGATACAAAGAAATTAAGGCACTATGTCAAGCAATAAAGACTGAAGATACCTGAACTAAAACTTAAACTTGGGCTTTGTGACTCCCAGGTCCAATACAGTGAGTGAGCCTATAGAAATGGTGCTAATACTAGATTCATGGCACCAGGAGCACTAGTGTGCTGTGCCGAACACCTTTCTAAAGCTGATACCCTATCAGCGGGACTTATGCCAGGCAACAGAGATAAAGACACACTCTGGCTGTGAGAAAGTACTTCGTCTTAAGACTATCAACACTTCTCTGATGATTAAAATTTATGTATGTTTCAGTTGTCTAAAAATGATACCAATATACCTTATAATTCATTTAGATATTCACTAGTGCCTATTACAGATGTGTGCTTCCAAAAACAAACCAAACCCCTTTCTGAAATATCTGCTAAGCCAGATGTGATCCCAGCACTTGGGAGGTTGAAGCAGGAGGATCACTGCAAGTTTAAGACCAACCTGGGGTACAAAGTGAGCTCAAGGCCTGCCTAAACTATAGTGAAACCCTATCTCAAAAAAAGACAGACAGACAGACAGACAGAAAGAAAGAAAGGAAAGAAAGAAAGAAAGAAAGAAAGAGAAAGAAAGAAAGAAAGAGAAAGAAAGAAAGAAAGAAAGAAAGAAAGAAAGAAAGAAAGAAAGAAAGAAAGAAAGATTTGCTGGTTTTACTCAACAGATATTTATAGCAATGTTTTATAAAAAGGTTCATCAAATTCCTTTCATTTTTATGTATTTTAAATCTATATACCTATCTACATATCCAATTTAAACAGAACTTTACAAAAAATCTACTATACTAAGTATTTTATAAAATACAGTAGCCATCTAACATGACTGGCTTAATAAATGAGAAAATTGGGCCACTAAACTGTCAATCATCACACATTTTTTAAAAATAAAAAAAAAGACTATAATACAGAAGTCACCACATCAGTGATTACAATTAATGTGTCTGGCCAAATGACTAACTCTCTTCTCTAAAGTGGTTATATGTCTTGTTGAGTCATATTGTAGTCATTTGCCAGAGTTAATTTTAAACAGACAGATGAGAAGATACTCAAGCTTAGGCCTGCATAATTTGGAGACTCTTCCACTATCTGCTTATTTCACTAAACAACTCAAAACTTGAAGAATTGCCTAATATTACCAAGTCTTCCCAATAACATACATGAAGACTGCATTAAGGTATCACATAAGGATTACATACAAAGCAGTCCGGTTCACAGGCAGGTGATGTTAAAGCAAACCCGCAGATACACAGGTGTGTCTGCCTAGGGGCTTACCCTAAGTATTCTGCAGATCCTTACCGGCTCATATATTATGGCCTCCTGACTCTGAGCTCTATCTCTTATTAGGTAACATTCCCAAGCAGCAGGGCAGTGAGGAAGTGCCCTTTCCAACAGTGTTGTAACTTAGTTAGAACTCCAGTAAATGTTAGGTCTGACCTGTACCTCCAGTAAGACTACTATGAACTTGGAATGATACTCTTCTTGTGTAACAGTTTATAGTTTCTAGGAGGCCCCTGCTGGTGTGCTGCACGTGAGCGACATGTGGAGTAACCCATCACGTCCTGTCAGCTGAAGGGAAGGCAAACACTAACCGGGTAGCTGCTCCTGGCCAGCTGAGTGTCCCTGTCCACTCACCCAAGTTCATCATCACAAGTACCACGCTCCGTGCCATGATATAAAAAGCTTGCAAAGCCCTGGAAAAGGGCAGGTTCTCCATGAATCTCTGTTATTCTGTTTCATTCAGATAATGACTTCAAATTTGATTTCTAGCAATGTCAAGTACACCCAGAATTAAGCAAGCTAATGAGCTTAAGCGACTCTCAAGGCCTGTTGAGGAGCCTGGGAAGTCACGTCATCTCACAGCACAGGGGGCTCCTTCGCAGGCGCTTTGTTTTGTTTCCCAAAAAGGAAAAAACAAGTGTCAGGAGAGACCTACGTGGAAAACGATACAGGCACTGGTGCTGGGGCTGTAAGACGGTTCACCTGGCCTTCCCACTTCACTGCTGCTGCTTCGATATTAAGACCAAGGCTTTCACCCTTCTGATCTGGAAAATCACACCCCCCAACTTTCATAAATCTGCAAAACCTGAAAAGAGCCCCAGTGCCATCAAGTAAAAGAGACGGCTTTAGGAATCTCACTGGAAGGAGGGGTGTCTTGAAGCCTCTCACTGCTAAGCCGGACATTTCCTAACACTGGACAAATTGTACGTCCAGCTCAGGGAGGGTGAACTGCAATGGTCTTTTACCCTCCAAGCCAATTGTTAGCTTTTCACAGGAATCAGCAGGGAAGCACATGTGAAACCTCTGTGTGCCGGTGAGCGCCCCCATGCCTTGTGTGACTCTGCATGTAGATGAAGCAGGCTGGGAGCTTTCTGAGCTGCTGCTGCTGAGTTCTCAGAGAAGCCCTTTTCTCCAGCTCGGCTCCCTGCTGGGACAGCCCTTTTCAATTTTTCTATCCCCCCTCGATCTCTTCTCCTGCAGAACACAGGGAAACTTGATTGAAATAAAGACCTAGGGAACATGTTTTATTTTCTCCTGTTCAATCCATTTTAGAAAAGCTTTTAATTGGTTTTAAAAAGATGCTAAACAAAATGTGATGATGTTTTCCAATCTTCATGAACTACAGATACCACTTTTTATACTTTCAAAGGGCTAATAAATCAATCATGAAATTAACTCCAGCTAAATTTAAAGCAAATCCATTGAATACTAGCATCATTAAAAATCTATGCATTTATTTAGAAAAATTTAAAATTCAAAGAAAATTGTCCTACTGACTGAAATCTGACTTGAATTTTTAGTTTGACACTGAAAATTCAAGAGGAAGGCAACCACAGAGAGAGAAAAGAAGGGCTGTGAACCAGTTCTAATAAGCCAGTTTAGAGGGGTGGGGGAGGGGCAAAAGCAGAAAAGAGAATATCTTGATACATAACAACATAGTGCCCCTGGAGGGATTCTTTTATTTGAACATGTGCACACATGCACACACAATTTTTGTGTGGAAGCTGGAATTACAACAAATGCAACATTAAGGGTTCTGTGACTGATATGATTGCTGCATTGTACACACAGTTGTTCTTTTTAAGAGAAATGCACACAGCTTTTGCTTTCTTGCCAGTGATAAATAATAGTTTTCTAGCACACTATGGCACCTTACATCATTCCGATACATATACTTTTAGTATTTATTTGAAAACAACTGAAAACCGACCGACATGATAATGATTTGGTGAAGTGAGTGAATGCTTTCACTCCAGAATGACAAGTATTCTTGGGACTGGATAGGCCTGAAAATTCTCCCTTATTTTCTTGGGACAATATAAACTAATTTTAAAAAGCAAGGTGATAAGACACAGCATATTTTATTCTGTTAAGCATATGCCAACTAGAAATATGACACACCTTCATTTCCCTTGCCACTGGCTCACTTATACATCAGATCAGGTCACCAAATTCTGAATAATGACAGGCTGGTATCCCCTAAAAGAATACCTGCCGTTTCCAGCTCCTAGGCAATCAGATCGCTTACTTCGGCTCTATTTCCACACCCCTCCTCTTCAGACCTTACAGAAATTATCACACCCCTTTCTAGTGACCCAGCTGCTGTTTCTATGATTTCTCCCAAGTTAAGCTCATGTACCTTGGATGCTCACCTTCTAACTCTCTGTGTAATTCTTCTTTCATCATTTAAGTAGCTTATGAAACCACGTTTTTAAAAAGTGTGACCATTTTACTGAGATATAATTCATATATCACACAGTCCATCCATTTAAAGTGTAAAATTCAATGGATTTCAGTCTATTCACAGTATGTGCAACCACTGTAATAACCAACTTAGAATATTTTAATCATGCCAAAAAGAGGTTCTATTGCAATCACCACCCACCCTCCCCATCCACCCTTCCTGGCCCGAGGTAGCCACTAATCTACTTTCTGCCTTGATGCCAATTGCGCACATTTCATATAACAGAATTATTCAGTGTGTGGTCTTTTCTGATTGGCTTCTTTTACTTAGCATGTTTTCAAGGTTTATGCTGTAGCATATATCACCACTGTATTTTTTATTGCTGACTAATATTCCACTGTATAGGTATGCTACAGATTTTATTTCATTTGATGAACAAATATATTATTTCAGTTTTTGGTTATTACAAAGAATATTCCTATAAACATTCATCTACAAGCTTCTGAGTATACATATGCTTTAATTTCTTTTGGGTATATAAGTAGGAGAGGACATAATAGGGTATTTGGTAACCTTGATGTTTAACCTTTTGGGGAATGGCTAGATTGTTTTTCAAAGGCTACATACACCATTTTGATATTCTCAATTGTTGTGAGTGAGTTCCCACTGCTCCATCTCCTCACCAAGACTTGTTATTATGGCTTTTGGGTTACAGTATCCCAGTGGGTGCGAAGTGGTGTCTCACTTTATTGGTTGCGTTTGTATTTCCCTAATGACAGGGTGTTGACTGTCTTTTCACACTTGTTGACTGTTTGAGCTTATTTTTGAATGTTTTCCATCTAATTCCACCCTTTGGAAATTCTAGCAATACAAAAACACTTAAGCCCACTAAAATAAGACATTTAAATATATACTTTAAAATATATATATTTAATGTTACATACATATATACTTTTGAATAGCTATTCATGAAAAATGTATGTATAAGCCTCTATGCCAGATACCATGTGATTTAAAAAGTATCTTAATATTCTTTTCCTGAAGGGTCCTATAATAATAGTATTTTTACAAAATAAAAACAGCTACTTGTAAGTCTTTAGTCAAATGTTATAGGTCATTATCTATTTTGGATTACAAGTAATTTTCAGCCAGGAGATGTAACTCTATTTAAATCAATGTGTATAGTGTCAAACTATGTAAAGGACAAGAAGTTTAAAATAGCACTGAAAAGTTATCCTTCCTCTTTGTAAGTGATTTTAGGATACTTTTTTTAAAACTAAAAAACAAGATTACACAAATAAATATAAATGCAAAGAAAACATTTCCTAGTATAACAAATTTAAATATGCTAACATAAAAAAAGGGGTTTTGTTTTGGTGGTGTGCTATACAGTTCCAGATAGATACTGGAGAGAAATATTTTTGTTTCAGCCTCTTTAGAGATATCTATTTACATATTTATATAATTATCGAAGGAATTAGAAGAGGGAAAGATGCGCTCACTTCTCTAACTTCACCCTTAGTATAAGCTTTCTGGGAATGACAACTTTCCCAGTAAAGCATGGAAAGATGCTTTAAAAATCCTTCCACAGGGCTGAGGACAGAGCTCAGGACATAGTGCCTGCCTGGCAAGTGTGAGGTCCTGAGTGTGACCCCAGTGCCCACCCACCCACAAAATCCTTCCACAGTACACATATGCAGGAGTGAATTATCAAGGGTGTTCTAGGTTATGTTTTTTTCACTACTTTAGAAATTTAAAAAAGCCAAAAGACCTGGAAAACCAAGACAAGTCCTTTACCTTTAAGAGTAAAATATGCACACAGGTTGGGTTTTTTTTTAATTTTTGAGACAGAGTCTCGCTATGTAGTTTAGGCTAGCTTTGAGCTCACAGGATCTTCCTATCTCAGCCTCCTGAGTGCTGGTATTATAGGCGTGTACCATCATGCCTGACCGCACACAGGCAATTTTAAAACAGTCTCACCACCTTAAAATCAAGTATTTTCCATATATATTAGTTTATATCTCTATTTTCATATTAAATCTCCATATAGACACTAAGATGTTTTTTACATTAATGCTTTAACCAATTTGTGTGTGCCTTTGATTAGCATTTCTTCAAGATTACGGCACACCAAATCAATCAAGAGAATTCATCTTTGATACAGCCAAAACATGCTCTGGCAGCTTTTATATAATTAACATTTAACCAATCTTCATATGTTAGTTTTAAAATTTTAAGCCATTAAAAATCACACCTCCAGCAATCATATCAGTAAGAATATAATCACATGAACCAAGATACCGGCTGCAACTTCATTTCTTAAAAGTACCACATGACATAAGAAAAACAGCTCAAGATCATCTGTAAAAGTTAAAAATAAAACCTGCCCTGGGCAGGGGTAGTTAAGTGGTAAGCGTGCTGCCTACCATGCACGAGGCCCTCAGTTTTGTCCCCAGCACTGCCAAACGAAACAAACACAAACACATAAACTAAAAAAGCTTGGCGATAATAAATAAATTTCCTTAGGGAAATCTATGAAGATAAATGAATGGAAACATGTATTTAATCCCTTCTATATTAATATGGTCTCTTTGGGTGAAGGGAATTAGGCTGTGGAGTATGTTGGAAAAATTACATAATTTACCTTAAGACTAAGGCCAAACCGGATGCCTTTTCAACATCCTTTCAAAAACAGAATTTTCTGTTTATAATGATCTGCTTACTCAGACAGTGTGCACCATTATATGCAGTTTACTGAAAAACTGAACATATTCCTTAGTTTATTTCTTTTACCTGAGGTGGTGCTTTTTTCAGTAACACCAGAAGAGCCTGTAATACCAGATTAGAAAATCGGGGGCCAATGGGGACATAATCTGGAAGAGAAACACTGTGATTACGGATTCAAGACACACAGGCACATATCCAAATATTCAGATTTTTCTACAGTAAGAGTAAATAACAGTCACCCTAAAAGTCAATTATTTCTAATAAAAAATATACCCAATTACCTAAATGCTTAAATATCACATAAGAATACTTAACTGAAAAAAAGAATACTTACCTATAAATATTTTGAAAAGTCTAAATAATCATTTTGAGTTCATCCATCTTATTTGGTTTGCAGAAACAATTTTTAAAAGGGGAAAATACCCAGGTGTACTCCTGAAGCACTTCTAAGGAATTACCGCAAACCAGAGCAGCACAGCACACTGACAGTGACATCTGAAAATGGGTGGAGGGGGCTGGGATGGTGGTACACAGGGTGACCCTACTACTGAGGCTGAGGTAGGAGGTTCAAGTTGAACCTTACCAGGGCAACTTGGTAACTTCGTAAGATGCTGTCTCAAAAAAAAAAAAAAAAAAAAAAAAAAAAGGGCTGGGGACATACCTTAGTGTGAAAGCCCTAAAGCCCTAAATCCCATCTCCAGTACTGGGTGGGGATAATAAGAAATTTTAATCTAACTAAAATAATGGTAAAACCACTAAGATTGGCCCTCAGATAGTGAAAGGAACTTTCTTCGGGTTAAGCTTCTACTAAAACTT
This sequence comes from Dinomys branickii, assembly GCA_004027595.1. NCBI lineage: Eukaryota > Metazoa > Chordata > Mammalia > Rodentia > Dinomyidae > Dinomys > Dinomys branickii. The sequence continues at coordinate 27,946 of PVLD010007290.1, read as the reverse complement.
CAAGATTCAGCGTAAATGCCACCCTTTTCTCTGTATACTGTGTAGGAACCCAGCCTTCCTTGGGCTTAGAGCTACCTGCAGGCATGAGTTCCTGGAGCCAAAAGTAACCCTTCTGACTCCTGAGTATCCAGAATACATACACATTCTACTTCGCATTATTTTTTCCCAATACTGTATATATTACAACAGCCAGGCAGCATCTTAGTTATTTTTCTGTGCTAATAATTTTAGCACAGTAGTAAGTACTCAGGAAATGCTTACTGAATATATGAACAAACAAGTATAGAAAATAACTATTCATACAAGTGAAAACATCCTCAGAGGGCACACATTCCTGACATAGTAGCGTTGCTATGACCACACATCTCAATTGTGTTTAGATAAAGGAATTTACACAGAGCTATAAGTATGTGGCTAAAAGCTTTTAAAGAAATAATCCTATAAACTGGGCTGAGAATGAATCAAACATAGCACACCAGAAACCCAAGGTCATCAGATAAAACTATCAATTTAAGGAGACCTCACAGATATACCTGCTTTGCTTATAACAAATATTGCCAAAACTTCAAAAATAAATAATAGAGGACCTAATTAAGTCTGAAAATCATGGGGGAAATATGTTAATACTAACTTGAAGTCATTACTACATTACTATAAGCAACCTAAGGAAGGTTAATCAGGTGGTGAACAGTATTCTCAGGCCCAGGTTTATATTTCAATGGACTTTATTATACCATCCTGATTCATTATTATAAGGATTTATGCTAGATTGATTTAATTTTAGAGTGAATAAAATGTAAGAGTAACAAAAATTATCTGGTATTTACTTCTACTTTACTCCTGAATTGAGCACAGGGATTAAGTCTTACTCATCTTTGTATCCTGTTGGGTTGCACTTCAATATAGGAAATGTTTAACAGATCTTTTTAAGAATCACTATAAAGTACTTTTAACTTTCAGAATGTTTTCAATGTTTACAATCACCTTTCCGTCTTCAAAATTAACTCTGTGGATATTCAAAAATGTGCTCTAATCTTTGATAAAAGAGCAGGAACCGAGATACGGGTAACTTCTAACTTTGGTCGAAAAGCGCTGTTGAATCTGTGGGTCTCACTCCGATCCTGAACCCTCTTTCATTCTGTTGAAGTTCTCACGTGGACCTCTGAGCTATATGCAACTCAGAAGCACTGGAAAGCAAATATATCTACCAAGCAAAATGACTAATCATTTGGTATGGACAGGATACACTGTAGAAGACAGAAAATAATATGAGACATGAGTCCTTACAGGAAGTCAGTTTATAATGCAATTCAGGTCATAAAGCATCTTACCATGAATACTATTACTGACATCAGATACAAGACAATTTATATTTCCTTGTAAGGTAAACAATAGTGTTTCCACTGCTCTACATTTTATAAATGTCATTATTTGTCTCTCATAGTACTTGAGACTTCAGTGGTAATGTGGCAGAGTACAGTGAGCAAAGTTATGACTCACCAAGTAATCTCTCAATGTCATCCACAACCACACAGCTGAGCTGAGATTTGTAGGCATCATCAAAGATCTGAAAGAGAGCAAAATCATTTATTATCTCACTACATTGCATAATTATGACAGTTTCTAAAAACATTAAATTTAGTTAATTCTTGAGTGGTACCTAAACAAAGCCCAGTAAAGCTTCAGACTACAATAAATTAAAATTAATAATCATAGGTTTTTAGAACTGAAAAAGTGCTTATAAGGAAACTGAGAGCCCAAGCAGTCAAATGACTTGACCAAAATAATATAAATGGATTCCAGCTGGGTAGAGAGCAACTTAAGGGTGTCTTCAGCACTAAGAGCTGCAGGAATGATACCTGGGCATCTTGAGAAAAAAAATTCAACTAAGAAATCTCATCATGTTATCAAATTGGTCTCTCATATTTATGTCAGAAGCATGACTTCAGAGTTATAACTCAAGTGCTAGATGGACCCGGAAGGAATACACAGAATAAACTGGCTATCATTTATTACCTATAAGAATTATGGTCCTTTTAGGCAGGAAGAACAATGAAATACTAGAATCCCATCATCTCAAATAAGACAATAATGGAAAGAGTTTACAAAAGAGTTAAAACTGTTTATCAGCCAGGCACATGACCAGCTACACTTGAAGTAGTACCAGCTACTTAGGAAGCTGAGACAGGAGGATCACTTGAAGACAGGAGTTCAAGACCAGCACGGGCAATTTAATGAGACCACACCACAAATTAGGAATGAAGAAGCAAGCAGATGCATGTATAAAACCAGACCCCAAAATAAACCCCAAATCCAAGAGACAAAGAAATGAAATTAAAACAAGCAGTGAAAGAAGTTGTACCTTGGCATAGATGCTAATTTCAAACCAGACAGAATTAGTTTACGTATAAGTTAAATATAAGTGCGCATGACCTTGAAACCAGCCCTTCTGTAAATGACGGGGTTCCTCTTCCAGTAACTATAAGCCAGCAGCGAAGGTCAGTGCGTCCCACCGGTGTCATCACTGCACATTAATTTCTGCATCCAGCCTAACCTCTCTGGTTGGTAACTAACTGCAGTGCACCAGGACAGTAACTCCTCCCCTGGCTCTCACCCCCATCTTGCTTGGGGTGGCCTAATATTCTTTACTGAATATATTTTAACCATTGAAGCTTTAGAATTAGGCATGTAAATAAAGTAAATCAAGTCCATAATATTTAAAAAAGGGTGTATACTTAATCTTTAAAGTGTTTGTAACAGTTAAGGAAAGTTACCATAGTAGAGTCTCACTGTCACCTTCCTCAGCTGTGAATCTTTCCTGGCATAACAACAGTTATTTCTGCCTCCACATATTTAATCAGATCAAACTTTTCCAGTGGAAATACTTTTCTTTGTTCCATTTCCTTTACCCTTCAGTCACCATCCCTCACTTCATCAAAATCTCATCTAACCTTTTGTCCTTAGCTACCTATATGCACGCTGGATTGTGGGTTGGATAAAAACTCACTTTGTTTATCTTTAGTACTCTGCGCAGAACAGTACTCAGCAGTGATGCTTGCTCAACAGATTCAATCACTGAAGCAGTCCAAGTTCTAATTCCACCTTGCCCCTCCTCTTCCTTGTATAGTGTGTATGTACTGTAGTATTCACAGTATTTTCCCTTTATTATCCTGGATTGTAAGTACTCAGAAAGCAAGTATTGTCTTAATTATCTGTGTCTTCATGTCACTTAACATAATGCTTCACCAGAAAATAATAACTATTTACTAAAAGAATAAATTTAAACTTAGGCATTTTAAATTCAAAAACAAGTATCAAGTAGTAGCTGGAGATGTCTGATTGAACCTAGAACATCAAAATCATTCACAGGATGGTGACTACTGAAATTATAACAGGGCAAATGGAAAGGAGAAGAATACAGGCCTAAGGACTCACACAAAAAGGAGTATTATATTCATTCATTCAAGTATATTTGAATTACTGCTATGTGTCAAGCATTAATGAAGAAAACAGAATAATAAATATAAATATCCTACTGTTACAAAAGGTAATAATATAAATAGAAACATATCACATTCTGAAAGAAGATTTAAGAGTCACTGCATGACTTGCCACGTTTTCTTTCCCATCTTGTCTCATGGAATCACATGTGAGATGGAGCCTCTATTGCCTTGAATCTCTGAGAAACTACCATGAATAGAGATTACCTTCTGAGCCAATGACGGACATATAGTAAGCAAGAAATAACCTTCATTGTGTTAAACCACTTTAGTATTGTTCATGACTGCAGCACAATTCAGCCTATCCCAGGTCCATAAAGGAACTTAGGGAGTCAAGGATGGTCTCTCAAATTTAGGAAGTGACATCTAAACTGGTATCTGCAGAATGAACAGGAGCTGACTAGTGGAAACCAAAGGAAGATAGTATTCTGGGCAGAGTGTACTTAACACCAGGAGGCACAGAGATGAGAAGATTCAGGAATGCTGAGGAATGGATATATAGTGAGTAAGAATTAAAAGGAGGAAACAATGGTACTGATGAGTATACAGGGGAGGGGTGGGTGAAAGGGGAAGCAGAAGAGGTAATGAATGAGCCTGGACACAGACGGGCTTACTTTCCTATGAGTGGTAATGTCACTGTTAAGGCAGTGTTCTAAGCATTGACTGGGATGTCAGTTTTATGACTATGTTTTAGAAACATTTTTCTGGTTAATGTACAGAAAAACACTGGAGGGGAATAACAGTTTGAGTCTATGGAATTCTAGGTGAGACACGATGGTGGCCTAGAAGTGGATGTGCTACGTGGACAGGTTTTCAAACTATTTTAGGAGACAGAATTGAAAGGATTTGGCGAATGAGTGAGTATAATGATGAAATAGGTGTCAAAGGTATTTCCTCATTTGGCCAGTGAAATGAAAACAGAGAGCAGTGGGAAGGCTGAATGGAGAATAAGAAGTCATGAGTGCACTTAGAGAACAGGAAGAGCCCTTAAGCTACCTCCCCCAACCCCAAGGAAGAGAAGATGGGAAGAACAGAACATCTGCATCTCTTGATACATAATGCAGTTCGTTTTGGTTTTGAGTTGGTATATTCAAAACACTGGAAAAATCTAGAAGCAACTCAGCACAGGTTTGTTGCTATTTTTAAAGACTAAACCAATATTGAAGCCAATGTTTTATTTCTTAAAACTCAGCTGACTTCAGGAATCATTGAAAATAATGCTTTGCTTTTCAAAACATTTTCAGAATTCTACTAAATCTCTGAGGTAAAGATATACTTCTATTTGTCAGGTTGTGAGATCATGAGCGAGAGCTACAGAGGCCTGGGATATTAGGGCCTGGATGGTTGTAACACAATAGTTTTACATGTCCCCTGAATCAGCCCTTCTTCCTTTTCAAAACAATATACAGTGTACACAGCTAGAGAGACTCACTCAGGACATTCTGGGGTCTGAGATGATGATAAACTGCCACATTACGGTAAACAGTCCCACCAACTTCTCGGTATTGTAATCCACAAAGTATCACAAATCACTTCCCTGTGCTTGCTTCGGCAGCACAGATACAGATCACTTCCCAGTTGACTAAATAGTTACTTAAGAAAAATACCTATACCAGTTATTTAATGTAGTGGGGTTTTGTTGGTGCTTTCTTGTTGTTGGTTTTTATAGACAGCTCTCAGTGTACTAATTACTGTCACAGGGAGACACAGCTAACTCTCTTAGCAATGTAGCAACCACGACAAAGCCTGTGCAATGCCAGTTTTAACTTGACTAGTCAACTGAAACTCTCTGGGTAGCTACTCTGCTCTAATTTAAATACACACATACATTTCTTTCACTTCTCACATATACAGTCTCTTCCTTATCTGCTCATCAGTGTGTTATGAGGTCATCCTTCTTCCCCCAGGTCCATAATTTGTTTAGTCTCCTCAAAAACATTTAGCTTCCTGACCACAGTTCCCAGCAGAATGCTCACTAAGAAGAGACTCATATTTGACTGGTAAGCACATGAAATGAGCTGCCAGACTGAAGTCTAGTGACATACTTACATACAGAACTGGGAAGTTCTGCCACATTAGGTAGCTAAACCCCAAAAGCAGGAGGTACTAGAAGAAAGATGCACAAAAAAGAAAATATACAGACTGTCCTAATCAGAGTGTCAGAACTTGACATCACTAATAGCACAGACCAGACACACAGTGCCTGCTCCAGAAAAACAACGCCATAACACAGAGGCAGCCAGGTGGGCTAAAGCTGGAGACAGGTGCTCTATTTCAGTCTTTAAAAAAGTTAATCCGAAGAATATACGGTCATTGTAGTTTTATTTGAGATTTTCCTCAAGAGCAGGCGAAGTTATTGGCATCTATGAAAGGTCTTAGGGTCAGTGGTAAATCAGAAGGAAAAGAATGCAAAGTAATAAGGAAGAAATATTGGCATAGAGGTCAGCATGGAAATGCTGAGGTCTACTGTACAGGGTGAAAATCCCCTCTGGAAAACACAAAACCCTATGATATGGCTGTGCACATAGTAAGACCGCCAGCACTGAATGCTAGGGTACTACTTCTTTTGCTTGCAAAGACAGACTATAACACAGATTTATGTATCATAAAAGACAACGCAGAACTCAAGGCAAGAACACATTTAAAGCACCACGTAACAGGAGGAATGGGCTCCTGCCTTGGAGGAGGTGGGAGCAGGTCTGTATATGGTTCAGAACACTGCATTCTCTCCCAACACACAGCTTAATCCTGGAATCTTCAGACAAGCTAGATCCACCTGTGAGCAGGGGTGGGGCGACAGCTGCAGGCGCTGGAGTTACACGAATGCAGATATGAGCACGCCAGCCTTAGCTTCCTGTTAACTCCAGCCTTTCAGAATCACAAACCAAAGTGTGTTCTAAGTAGATTCTGCCTTCCATTTTCTACAACCTCTTTAGTACTCGTAGTTCAGCGAAGCCAAGTTCACTGGTTCTTTTAGGAGCTGAAAGAATTCACTTCAATTTTGAAGTAGTTGGCACAAAGTACCTAAACCCAGTTAGTAGAAATCTGATGACAGTAGGAATCTAATGGCTTAGAAAATCCCTAATGCAGTAACTCTGTCAGCAATTAGTTGAAAGCATACTCAAATCACATTCAGTAGCATATAAAAACATAAATGAGCAAATTTAAATTGGTGTTATCAGTAATAATCCCTAGTTTCTAAAAATAATTTGGGAGTAGACCAAGGAAACATTAGTTGTCTTCTCCGGAAACTGCCTCAGGAAGTGGACCTAAACTTTCAGCAAAGCACTTAAACTTTCCTGGATTGACTTTGAAATCCCTTATTTTTTCTCCCTACTTTTCAGGAAAAAATTACATTTTTGCGTAACATGAGCCACCGAATGAATACAGTTAATAATATAAAAAGTTGCAGGGTCTGAAAGTTCTATACTATCTTCCTTTGTGTCACACAGATACAAGTGTAAAAAGATAGTGTACTAAACAAAACATCAACAAATGCCCACTTCCCAGCCATATAGGGACCTGGAGTCACTTCTGGAGGAGTATTCACTTTTCTTAGCTAATATGTGCACAAACTTCAACAAATCAACTACATAATATATTAGGATGTTAACCAAAAGCATCCAAATTCTGTTGCTTAGTAACTGCTGTCAAAAGATCCAATTTCCAGCTCTCCTCTTTGTATAGACAAAACCATGAAAAGAGGAGGATTAGGCACCATGATTCTGTTCTCTGCAGACTACAATTTGCAGTGGGATTTACAGGATATTCAAAGAAGATTATTTCTTTCTTGCAAAGCTGGTGGAAAGGAAAATTTTTCCATTAATTTTCAATCTTTTAAAAATAAGGCTATATCGTGTTATTGAGTACATTTTTATAAATCACATATTTTTACTTAATTTTGTTCAAACAACTTACTTGTATCCAATTTTTTATGCATCTCTATACTGATTATGTAGTTGGAAAGCATAACGATTACGTAATCACCTAAAATTAAACTCTATTGCCTTGTTCTTTTGTTACCTAATGTCACTAAGAACTATTAAAATAGATTTTTAAAAAAGTCTAGATGTAAAAACCAATCAAGGAATTAAAATGTACACAGAATTCAGTTTGGGGAGCGAACAGAAAATGGGCGAGGAGAGGAGAATCTGTGCATACCTCCCACCTCTTAATGGAACCTATGGCACCCCCCACGCGGCCCCGTGTGCGGCTGAAACTTCACACATGCTTCAGCACTTTTCAGGAGTTTATGCATGGAGAAAGAATTTATTAAGTAAATTAAGAGGAATACAAGGTAAGTTTTAAATTGAGAATAAACAACTTCCATGTATTTTAGCACCATCCTTTTGTGAAAAAGGAGCAATAGCATAATTACAAAATCTCATGCACTCAGTAAAGTAACCTGAACAGCTTTCTCTACTGACAAAAACTCTTATCTCTTGGTTTAAGTAATGAAACTCATACTTTCAAATGGAGCTGCAAGTGTAAATTAATACAACTTTCAAACCATGGAGAAGGCTTTGTAAATCCTTGGTACTTTTTTTTAAAGATAAGGTCTTGGTGTATAACCCATGCTGGCCTGCAATTCACTATGTACCCCAGGCTGGTCATGAACCTGTGATCCTTCTGCTTCAGTATCCAAGTTCTGGGACTACCAGTGTGCACTACCACTCAATCATTAATACCTTTATGTAACACTTTTGACAGCAATACATACCAAAATCTTTCAAATATAATTGTTACCTAAGCAATCCTATTCTGTAAATCTATCCTACAGAAATAACCAGAAATGTACATGAAAAAATAAGCAAAAACAACTGCTATACTTCTTCATTGAGTACATACTATATCCCAGGCACTCCACTGTTTCACATAAATTATAATTTCATTTAATTTCCATAATAGACTTATGAGGCAGCTATGAGTACTATTTTCATTTTACAGATGAAAGAAACAGGCTTACAGGGTGACTTATTCAAGGTCACAAAGCTAGTAAGCATAGTAGAGCTGAGCTAGGTATGGTGGTGCCTGTAATCCCAGCACTCGGGAGGCTGAGGCAGGAGGATTGTTGGGAGTTTGAGGCCAGCCTGGGCTCCATAGTGAGTTCAAGGCCAACCTGAACTGCATCGTAAGATCCTGTCTCAAGAAAACCAAAATAATTTTTAAAAAGAAAAAAAAAAGAAAAAGAAAATGAAGAGCAATGATTTCCCTTTTTTGGTAATTCTATGAAAAACTTGTAACTGAGAAAAACAACCTAGAATAGCCTAAGTATCCAATAAAAAGAGATTGGTTAAATGGATATTATACAGCTTTAATTCCACATAATATGGAAATAAGTTTTAGTGACATTTGAAAAAGTTCTATGTCTTAAGTGAAAGAAGTAGGTTTAAAATACTGTCACTGTGATCTCTAACACAACGTGTGTGAGAAAAGAAAACTAAGGGACAAATACAAATACAGGTTAAACTTTCTTCTATGGCATTTTCTATGTTTTCTAAATTATTTTGTATTCAGAAAAGGCTGTGAAACTTAGAAGGAAAGAAATGTTTTCAAATGATAAGACATTATACATTATTTGCATTCTTAAAAAAATTTAAAGCATCTTTATGTCCTCACACTGAAAAATGCATGGAACAGTGGTAGGAGGTAGACTAGAACAACTAAATGGCATTTATGTTTCATTTTCAAAAACAACCTGCAGCATCTTTAGACTGGTTTGAGTCCTCAGGCTGTTGTCAACCTATCATTAGGTAACAATGTAAGTATTTGCAGGAAAAGATTTGTAATATTTCCAGTATTTTCTCAGACACCTATGCTTAATTCTTTTCTCTGTTCTAAACTTTGGTTACAGAGAACAGTATTTCCTCCCCTAAGGAAAAACCAAAATGTCTAATGCAAATTTATTACACTGCCGAAAAAGAAATAATTTTTGTAGAGTGCATGGATGAACCAGACAGTGAATCATCAATTGCAGTGATTTTGAATGAGCTTGTGATGACACTTATTTTTTATATCCCTTAGCCTTCTACTCATCTAAAACTATCTTGAAAGGCTCCAACAATTTAAAGATTAAATCATAAGTTATTAAGCCATTAATTTAACCATTTAAGCCTCTAAAGTCAGTGCATATTACCTTCCCCCCCTCAAGTCAATTTGCAAGAGATTAAAATAATAAAAATGATAATATCTCACACTCACAAAGCAGCTTTGATCTGCAGAAGCATAAAGTACTTTTTAAAAACTTTATAAAATAACTAGGACCATCCACCCACATTTCAGAGTACATCTGAGGTAGAAGCTGGCAGCTGGTGAAAGGCAATGGAGTGATTTACCATCTGCACAGAAGACTACTACTTTTGAACAAGCATAGGAATAGACGATTTAAGGAACTGCAAACAGCATTACCTTTTTAATCCATGAGAAGCTTACCAGCCACAGATTTCAAAGGTATTGCTTGTTCGTTTATTTATTTTGAGACAGAGTCTTGCTGTGCAGTGCAGGCAGGTCTTGAACTGGTGGCAACCCTCCTGCACCAGCCTCTCCATCGAGTGCTAGAATTACAGGCGTACCCAGCTCCACTGGCTGTTATTTAAATGTGCACCAGAAGTGGTTTACGATTTCCTTTTAGAGGGAACACAGACATGGATGGGGGAGGGTGTAGCTCAATTTATAGTACTTGCCTATACGCACAAGCCCCTGCGTTCACGTTCTAGCACCAAAACCCAACAAGCAATAAAAGAACACACAAAACAAATTCCTACTTAATCTAAGGAATTATTAGCCCTGGTTATTTTACCCAGATATTCCTGGGAAAGTTTGGTACTACTGGTTTCATCTCAGAAATAGAATGTGATATCCCAAGTTCTTTCTGTCTTGCACAACATTTCCTTCTTGTTTACACAGCTTCAAAGGTCTTAAATGGAGTATTATAAATTTTGATGTTTCAGTGCTTCTGGCTGAAATCCTGCTTCCTGCATCTACTGCAAACACCTATCACAAACAATTTTCTGCCACGTGCAAAAACAAAAAGACAAACTTCTCAAACCTGTACCTTTGACAGTCTGCTCTTTAAATGTATTTTTCCTTACAGTCTCTTTCTTAAAGAAAAACAAGTGTTTTTCTTTAAGCATCACCACACAGAGAGGGCTAGGAGCAAGGTTAAAGAACACTGAGCTGTTTTAGTGGGGAGCATTTCAATTCTCAAGGTTCTCTTCCCTGGTTCTGATTTTTCCACCTCTCTTTGAATTATAGTCAGTTCATATGTATAAAAGATCAAACACACACAAAAATTTAAGTTAAATACTTCAGTTGGATATAAAAAATAATTTTTGCACTACCTGGGAGTATGCAAAGTTAGCATATTAAAGGGAACAACTAGCTACCAAGTGAGATCAACAGCCACTATGTCTTTATCACTGATTTTGTTTTGAAGAGCATTTCAGTTAACAGAATCTATTATTGTAGATGCTCCCCTTGGCACTTGCTGGAATATAAGAGAGGCAGCTCAGAGGCCCTTAGAGCCCTTTCAGCTCTAGAGTTCTGCTCCCTGTTGTTCTGGCTTTCCTACATTCCAAAGTGGCTGCATTATGAAGATGGGAAGTAGCCCCCAGAAAAGGGAAGAATGAGGGCCACACTAAGATGCCAAGAGGATTCTGTCACTTACAATCACCCTTTCTGTAGAGCTTTTGAGAAAGTCTTTCTAACTTAATTAATCCTGAACAGTTCGATTTTGTATATTAATGAAAGAATTGTTAAAAAAAATCCTACCAATGCGTCTCCTTTTAAGCAAATTATTCAAATTTAAGAGACAAAAATTAATTTTAACATTGGTGTAGGCAAAGACTTCATGAATAAAACCCTGATCACATAGGAACTATCACAAAGAATCAACAACTGGAATCTCACCTTACTAAAAAGCTTTTGCACAGCAAAAGAAATCATCAACAGAGTGAAGAGACAACTCAGTGTGGGAAAAAATTTTTGCCTGCTGTACCTCAGACAAAGAACTAATATCTAGAATATATCAAGAACTCAAAAAAAAATCATATTCCCAAATTTAAAGACCCAATCCAAAAATGGGCATCTGAAATGAACAGACACTCTTCAGATAAAGAAATAGAAACAGCAAATAAATACATGAAGAAATGTTCAACATCACTGGTCATTTGAGAGATGAAAATTAAAACAATGCTGAGATTCCACCTCATTCCAGAAAGAGTGGCTATTATCAAGAAATTAACCAATAACAAATGCTAGAAGGGCCATGGGGAAAAAGGAACCCTTCTCCACTACTGGTGGGAGTGTAGGCTGATGAAATCACTGTGAAAATCAATGTGGAGATTCCTCAAAGGAACTGAAACTACAGGTTCCATTTGACCCAACTATTCTTTTTGGTCTCTTCCTGAAAGACTTAAAAGCATCACACTGCGGTGATATATGCACACTCGTGTTTATAGTGGCACAGTCTGTAACAGCCAAGTCTTGGAAACAGCCCAGACGCCCATCAACTGATGAATGGATAAAGAAGATGTGGTTTTTAAAAAATACAATGGAGTACTACTCTGCCATAAAGGATAAAAAAACATTTCTAACTAAATGGATGCACTTTGAGACCATACTTTTTTTCTTTTTTTTTCATCTTTTTTAGACAGGGTCTTGCTATGTAGTTCAAGCTGGACTGTAGCTCACTTTGTAGCCCAGGCTGGTCTTGAACTCACAAAAATCCTCCTGCCTCAGTCTGCTGAGTGCTGGAATTACAGGTGTGCAGCACCACGCCTGGGCTCTTTTTGGGGGGTGGGGAACAGACTGTACTTTTAAGTGAAATACATCAGGCACACATGTTCAAATATCGCATGGTTTCTTTGGTGTGAAAAACTGAATGTGTAAACAAGGACCAAAATGTGTAAGGTCCTGGGAAATGGGAAGAAAATGTTTAAATGAGAAAGGAAACATGGGAGGGAGGAGAGGGTAGAGGGAAAGGAAAGAAGGGACAAGGAAAAAAAAGAAGGAAAAAATAGAAAAAAAGCTTTTGTAAATAAGAGGAAGAAATGTTGAAGGGATGGGAATGGGAAAAAAAGAAGCAAGATGTACCATGTACAGGTACAAACTCCCTATGATGAATGTTATCATTATGCATATCTAAACTGTACCAATAAAATAAAAAGAGAAAATTTTTAAAAAATCCTAATAAGAATATTAACAAGTTAAAAAAAAGAAAATTAATCTTAATATGCACTAAACAAAGAGCAACTTGGAAGTTAAGATACTCTGTTTTTGCTTTTGTACCAGCAATCGAACTCAGGACCTCACACTTGCCAAGCAGGCACTGTGATGCTGAGATATGTCCCTGGCTCCAAGTGCATAAAGTACATTAGAAAATTTAAAAGAATCTGTTGGGATACAGCTTAGTAGTGAGAGCTTGTCCAGTACATGTGAGGTCCTCAGTTCAATCCTAGTAACGCACGCATGCACACACGTACAACACACAGAAAGAGGAAGGAAGTGGGGGGAGGGAGGGTGGAAAGGCAGGCAGGCAGTCAGGCAAAGTCAAAAAAACAAAAACCAGATCAATATTTTTACCCACATTCTGCTGATAATTTTAGCAGCACTTGAGAACAGAGTTGCTATAGGTCCTGTATTAATCTGTACAAAAGTATACATATGTGTGTATCTATTTGTATACACATGCCATGCACACACAGATATCTAAGAGACAGGAAATCTGAATGTAACTAAAAATCCTGATACCTTCTTCATGGCCTGGCACTTGGCTGTCTCAGAAAAGCCAATCATCTTATCAGGAGAACAGATCTTGATGAAGGGGAAGTTGGATTCCTCCGCAATCTTTGCAGCTAAAGCAGTCTTCCCACTGTGAGGAGGGCCTGCGTGAAGATATGAGCAAGGGGGGGGAAAGCCAACCTAAGCAAAGAGGAGTCAAACAAGTTTAAACGTCTATCCATGACATACTGAGGTCTCAACTAGTTGCTCATTAACATCTCCTGACAGTTTCATGGCAGACATATTTCCTTTTATTTATAAGCAACTACACTAAATGAACTGATTAGCATTTCTCAAAAATATGGTGAAATACACACATGCCTTTTTGCTTTCTCACATAGACTCAATCCTTTAAATCTGGCTAAACACATAAAGTGTAAGGGTTTTGCTTCTTAAAAATATAAAGAATATAAAAAAATACGGGGGGGCCAGGGAAAAACTGTATTAGAAGCAAACTGTCATAAAAAGGAGGAATTCTAAAGACTCAGGCGTCTCATAAAGGTAACCAAATCTACAAGACTTCCCCTCATTTAGACAACCCCTCTTTTCCCTCTTGTGTATTAGCAAACGCGCCCCCCCTTCAAACAGAAACCAGTCAATCCTTCCTCACCTTCTCCTTGGGAATCTGACATTAGTGACTTACTCTCTCCCAGTTGTTCTGCCTCTTCCTGAAAGCTTTTCTGAAGCTTTTTCAACAGCATTTAATCATGCTCTGGTCTGATAGTTCAATAAGCAAAATAAAAACACCCTCTCTGGACTTCATACTACACAATACTATCTCTTCTTCTCCCTTCAAAACGGAACTCTGCTAAGTAATCACCTCCCCCGACTGCTTCATTCTTCTTTCGTCCTTACTACACTGTAGCCCCAGCTCGCTGCACTGATGGGACTCCCACCCAGGTCCCCAAGGACCTTCATGTCACCAGCCCCAATACACACTTTGTCTTTGTTGGCCTCTTAGGAGCAGTTGGTACAAGTGACAAAGCCTGTCTTTTTAAAAATACGGCCCCTTTCTTTTCCTGACTTCTGCGACGGCACGTTCTCCCTCCTCCCGTACCTCCGCTTGCTCTTGCTCAGTCTCCGCTGTCAACTCTTCCTGCTCTATTTAGTTCTGAATTGTTACCACCCCTCAGAGATACGCTCTAAGACCCCTTTTGGGCTCAGCTCACACCCTTTCTTTCTTTCCCCCTTTTTGTCTCTTTTGGTGGTGCCGGGGATTGAACCCACAGGTACTCTACTACTGAGCTGTATCCTTGGCGTTTTTTGCCCCTGCAATTCATTTCCTATTATAAAGCACTCACCATCTTGAAAATAAAAATCTGATCATGTGACTTTGTTGCTTAAAACCCTGTAAATGGCTTTCAATTGTCCCTAAGATACAGTCTAAGTCTTTAACATAAAATAGGAGACTCTGTGAGAAGTGGCTCCCATGTTCTGCAGCTCTCCAGTCTCTGTCTCCAGCGCCTTCCTGCCCAGTAACATTCTGCACACTAGCACCTGGGCTCAGAACATTTTCCCCAGTTCGCACTTAGTCTGGCTGCTTTCTCCTCGTTTCGGGCTCTGGCTTCCTCTGCTTCTTTCAGGGAGCCTCATACTCTGACCTAAGGGGTTCGGTTCCCTTGTCACTGGCCTCACTGAACTTTTGTGCTGTCACACTAATTGTAAGATAAAAATTTATGAATGGAATGTCCTTTCCCTTTTATGATAAAATTCCACCTGATCCTTCAAGGTCTAAATTAAACATCACTCTAGTTTTCTCTGTCCACCCTGAGCAAAATGACTTGCATTTACACATGCCTTTGCACATATACACTGTATTTAGGAATTTCTTTACAAGTCCTTTTCATGACTAGTTTGAACATCTGAATGTCTTTATATCTGTAGCAACTAGTTCAATATTTAAAATATAGTAAATAGTCAGGAAATACTTATTTACCTGAATCAAATTCTATGTGGTATCACTCAGTCTATTAAGTACCAGAGAAATTTAGACACAATCCTACAGGAAAATTACTTGCTATCATTCATCAGTAACACTCCACCCTAAGAAAAGTTTAATTTGTACACAATATTGGTACATAGCATGGGTTACTATTTTTAGATCATAAACTAGGTTTAGAATGAAAATCTTTTACCTTCTGGAAGATGCCAAATGGCTTTTAAAAGCACACTGAAAAAAACTACTAAGGTCATATCGTCACTCTTTCTCACCTTCCAAAAGGACGCTAACCAGGGGTGTACGATCACTGTTTTTTGTCTGCTGGACCAAAAGCTCCCCATCATCCAGAACTCGAGTAACTGGGTCACCCCATTTGATGATCCCATTCATAATGTAACTTGCATAATCCTCTTGGTTTGTGCCGAATGCCTATCGAGAAGAGACAGTGTAAAGCATTTTGAGCATTAGTGTCAGAAACAAAAACTACTTCCTTTTCTCCTCCACTGTGTATATGTGCTTGACCCCATTCCTTGTCATGTTTTTTCACAAACCTTTCAGGATCAAACAATTCCTGGCTACCAGCGAAAATAAAAAACATTCCATTCCTCTATGGATTTGGGTACAACCTGGTAATAAATCAGATACAACTATAAAAGCAGATATTGGGAAAGAACCAAGCTGGGTCTGTAACAAACTGCACATGAGATAACAAACATTTTTATGTATCAAGGTCATTTTCACCTTACTGTATCAAGCTGGAAATGTTACCACTGTTTTGACAGCTGAACATGTTCTACTGGGAGTCTGGTTTTTCTTTTTATTCCTATGTTCTGTACTAATAGGTTGGTTCTAACAAACATATGAACCTCTTGAGAAAAATAAAATAAGATACTGAAATATACAAAGTAAATCTGGAAGTGGTGGCACATGCCTGTAATCCCAGTACTCTGGGAGGCTAAGGCAGCATTGTAAATTTGAGCTCAGAACTGGCAACTCAGTGAGACTCTGTAGCAAAATAAGGGGTAAAAAAGGGTTGGGAATGCAGTTAGTGCAAAGGCCTTGGGTTCAATACTAGTATTAAAAAAAAAAAAAGATGAGTAATAAACACTAAGAGTATGAGCACTAATGGGGAAAAAAATAGAATCTAGGCTCAGATTCTACCAGAATAATCAAAATCCTTGCGAGAAAGTATGCCAATATGCTTGTTTCTATAAAGAGAGGGCAGGCTATAGCCATTCTGTTAAGGAACAAAGAGAAAAAGTGATTATGGACTTAGAAATAGCTCAGCACACAGAAACACCATCCTAACACTGGCTGTAGATGCTATAGGTTAAAATGTGAATACAAAATGGAAATGATCATGTTCACATCAACTTTGTGGCTGGGGACATAAGTTAAATGATACTCATCTAAGTGTATATTTATAAATATAAGAATTAGAATGATATAGAAATAGGAAGCTAAAATGAAAGAGTAAAGGGCTGGAAAAGGAAATAAAAGTAATGACTAAATTGGGCACAGAAGCACAGGCCTGTAATCCCACCATTCTGGTAGGCTGAGTCATGAGGACCACAAGTTTAAGCACAGCCTGGGTAATTTAGTGAGACCTGTTTCAAAACAACAAAACAAAACAAAACAGAACAAAATAAAACAAAAAACAAAATGCTGGAGATAGTGCAAAGGCCCTGGGTTCATCCCCAGTATAGACCACAGAAAAAGCAATTACTATATAAAGCAATTATCATATATAGTAATTTTTATCCACTATATCTTGAAATTTGAGTCATATTCCTCTTCATTTTAACTTTTAATTGCAAAGATTCAAATTCCCATTAAAATAATTATCAAAAGTAGTCAGTTTTATTACTTACAATTGAATTGGATTTTCATAAGGTTACCATCTAATGTACATATAAAGGTCATATATGTTGAGAATTTCAACTTTTTAAAGATTATCACATGCTTAAAAAGTCAATTTTTGATTGTACAATATATGGATTAATTTTAATAGTTCTTTAGAACTTGTACCTCATAGTATTGAATTTTCATGTTTCTATTACTCTGTCCCCAAATCATTTTCAGATCACTCTTTGGGTAGTGTCTTTGAATATACTAGTACTTTGATTCCTGCGTACAGAGGGAGGTCCTCACATTTTGGCCTGAATGTAACAAATTCAAAACTTTATAAAGGAAGAACCTAACAAAGACAGGCTGAACGGAAGTTGAAGCAAATATGCAGGGTGTCTGCCTAGGTTTTAAGTAATAATTAATTGTTCCAAATAATAATCCAAGCCTCAAAGTTCTAAGATACCTGAACATAGCCAGGTGTGGTGGCGCATGCCTGTAACCCCAGCTCTCAAGAGGCTAAGGCTGTAGAATCACTGCCAGTTTGAGGCCAGTCTGGGGTACAAAGTAAGACCTTGTCTCAGGAAAACCAAAAAGAAGATTCCCGAACATAAAATAGTGACTGTAACTCTATAAGTATGTATATATGTATGTGTATGTATATATATATTTATACATACCAAGATTTTATTTTTTTTATCCTACAGACCCTTGGAATAAATAAAATTAAAAATTAAATTAAATTAAATTAAAAGTAAATTTTTAGTTCTACTTCCTCATAGCCAAATTATTTGCCATTTAAAAAAATCTTGTAATAGGCTGGTTTCTAACATTTTTGGTAATTACTACAAATGATAACAGCAAAAGATTAAACTATCTTCATTGCTTAGTAACTTTTTTTTTTTTTGGCGGTACTGGGGATCGAACTCAGGACCCTGCGCGTGCTAGGCAGGCGCTTATTCCACTGAGCTATATCCCCAGCCCCTTAGTAACTTTTGAAAGTAATTATATTTAGAAGTCATAACAGTCATCAAAGGTAGGGCTAAAACAGATTGATTTTTGTCTTTAAAGGAGATATTTGCAACAAATAATTATTGAGGCTACATAACAAATGGCCAAAAACACATGAAAAGATGCTCAGTATCAGTAATCACTAGAAAAGTGCAAATCAAAACTGCAAAGAGATCTCACCTCATACTCCTTAGGGTGAGTACTATGAAAAACAAAAACAAAAACTAAGCTTCAACAAGGACATAGAGAAACTGGAATCTACAAGGAAAAAACAAAATGGTACAGCCACTCTGGAAAAGTGTGGTGCTCCTGAAACATGACAACTAGAAATACCGTATTATCCGGCAGCTCCACTTGTGGGCCAACCCCCAAAGGAGCAGATAACATTATTCACAATAGCTAAGATGTGGAAGTAACCCAACTGTCCACTGATGGGCACACAGATAAGTTTAATGTGGTATATACATATGACGGAATATTATTCAGTCTCTAAAAACAAGGACATACTGATACTGTACATGCTGCAATGGGCATGAAACTTCAGAACCTTGTGTTAAATGAAGTGACTCAACCCCAAAAGGGCAAATATTGTCTGACTTCACTTTTATGAGTTGCTTAGAGTAACTGCAATTCTAGAAACAGGAGAAAGATGGGAGCCAGAGAGTGAAAAGGAGGGGAAAATGGAGTCATTGTTTAATGGATCTAAAGTTTCAGTTTTACAAAATAAAAAGAATTGTGAGATAGATAAAGGTGATGGTTGTATGACATTGAATGACTGTTTAATAGCACTAAACTGTACACTTAAAACGGTTAAGATGGTAAATTTTGTTGTGTGTACTTAACACAACCAAAAAGTGAGAAAAGAGTAACATATAAAGAACTGATGCAAACAAAAAAAGTGACAGAAAAATAAAAATGAATAGCATTTCAAAGAGATGCACAGAATTACAAGTAAGTAATGTGTGAATGGGATCCCTTGGAATTTATGTCCAACTGAATGAAGAACTTTGGGTAGTGTCTGTTAATAACCAAGTCAGTTAATCAAGTCAGTTAATAACCAGCATTGGAAAAGGTGTAGAGCGAGAGTCTCTCTCTTAGACTTTTGGGTGGGGGGCAGTGCTAATTGGAAAACATTTTTAAATTATTTTTTTAAAAAGCTGGATGTTCATATAACCAACCACCCAGTAATTTTATTCCTAAATACATATCTAAGAGAAATTCGTTGAAGAATACTTGTAATAGCACTTATTTGTAGTAAAAAAACTGGTAATATTCCCAATGCTCACTGACAGAAAAAGGGTAAACTGTGGTGGGCATACAGTGACGCCAGCCAGGAATGAAAAGAAATGGTGTCTAATGTAGGAAACTGCATGGACTTTTTGTTTTTTTTAGTCCTGGGTTTTGAACCCAGGACTTTGGTAGTGAGCTACATCTCTGTTCTTTTTCTGTTGTTTTTTATTTTGAGACAATGTCTTGGTCTTGCTACGTTGTCCAGGTTGAGCTCAAAGTTGTAATCCTCCTGATTCAGCTGCCTAGAGTGCTAGAATTACAGGTGTGTGCCCCCATGCCAGCCAGGTATAAATGACTCTTAGTAATTAAAATATTTAATAAGACAGCAATTCCCTGAAAGTTACAAACTCCACCCCACTCCTTGGTCAGCTGTGCTGTCTTTCTCTGCCATGAATGGCTGCCCCTCTGCCATGTGTTGCCCTGCCGTGGAGCCAACAGATTATGGACTCAAACCTCTATAAACTGTGAGTGAATTTTGAAAAAAGTTACAAATTCTGTATTTTATTTTATACATATCATGCACATAAGCTAACAAAACTATGTCAGAAATTAAAGAATAAGATTAATCAAATTTTGTGTATCTGAGGTCCGTTTATTTATTTATTTATTTATTTATTTATTTATTTATTTATTTATTTCCTGAGGTCTATTTAAAAAAGAAAACTATTTAAGAACCATCAGTAATACTGGGTAAAATGTACTTAGTTTTCTTCTAAATTATTACTGCAATTATGCTTCACATATCACTCAACATGCACACTTACTGGTTTGATATCATTCTCCAACGAAGCAAGGAAGTCTCCTCTTGTTACCTTCAGACTCTCTGCCTTCTCCATATCCACCTCCACTTTAGTACTGGCCTAAGTACAAGAGAAAACAAAACGTAATGACTTTTAAGATTTAGGAATATTTTTAGCTTAAGAATCTAATACCTGAAAATTAAAAGCAAAGTTTTATAATTAAAAAACTCAAGTATCTGTAAACAGCATATATGAAAAGGGATTAATGCCCAGCATATCAGAGAACTCTCAAAATTCAACAATTTAAGTAGAACTTTCTCAAGAACTTGTATATTAAATTTCTCAACAACTTAATGAGAAATTCCCACCAAACAAAAATACAAATGGTCAAAACACACAAAAAGATGCTTGGTATCACTAATCAATAGGGAAATACAAAGCAAAATCATGAGATTCACCTCATACGGCCTAGTATGGCTGTTACCAAAAAAGAACAAGAACAGACAGTATAAGAGTTGACAAGGATACAAAGAAAAAACAAAACATATATGCACTACTGGGAAAATATGAAATGGTAAAGCTACTCTGGGTAATAGTATGGTGGCTCCTCAAAAAATGAAAACTAGAAACACCACATGATCTAGCAGTTCAACTTTGGCTATATACCCACAGGTTGTGTTCACAGCAACATTATTCACAAAAGCTAAGATGTGGAGGCAACCTACATGCCCACTGATGGGTCAATGGATAAGCCCAACATGGCACATACATACAATGGAGTGCTATTCAGTCTTTACAAAGAAGGGAACTTTGGTATATGTTGCATCATGCATGAACCTTGAGAACCTTATGCTACATGAAATAAGTCAATTCAAAATGATAAATATTGCATGGTTTCACTTATGTAAGATACTTAGAGTAGTCAAAGTCAGAGTCAGACTAGAATGATGGTTGCAGGAGCTGGGTGGGGAGTGGGGAGTGCAGAGTTATTACTGGGCATAGTTCCAGGTTTATAAGATGAAATAGTTCTGGAAATGTATGGTGGTGATAATTTTATAAAATTATAGACACATTTAATCTCACTGAACCGCATATTTAGAAATGGTTAAGATTATAAATTTTATGTTGTGAGCTGGATGTGGTGCTGCACACTTGTAATCCCAGCACTTGGGAAGGTGAGGCAGGAGGATTGCCTCAAGTTCAAGGCCAGCCTGGGCTATGTAGTGAGATCAAGGCCACCCTAAATTACAGAGCAAGACTCTGACTCCAAAAAAATTACATAATTAATTTTGTTGTATATTCTAACACGAAAATGGAAACAAACAAAAAGGCGTCTTAAATTCATACATCTATATCTATAGTCTAAACAATGCCACATCCTGGAATTTATTCCTTAAATATATTCACAAATAGGTACAGAGTTTTATGCACTAGAATATCTACTACAGTAGTTTCTAAGAACAGCACTGAAAGTATAATGAATGTCCATTGAGAGGGGATGGATTAGGTAAATACAACACATCTATACCATTGAAAAATTTATTGCCTTGAGAAAAGGGCAAGTATAGTCAGGTGAGCGCTAGTATTCCCAGCTACTTGAAAGGGGAAAGGCATGAGGATCATTTGAGTCTAAGAGTCTGAGGACAGCCTGGGCAACATAGTGGGACTTTAAAGATACTTATGTCCAGAGCCAACTCCCTCAGGATTCCAATATAACATGTCCACTGGAAGGTCTACAGATTAATAGTATCAGAAAATGTCACAGAATGATTCTGATGCTATACTAGGTTTAAAAACCATTATACTGGGAGGCCAAGGACGCTGAAACTCATCTGTAATCTTACTGTGGGCCTGCAAACCTAGGTGCCAGCTCCAAATATTCTGCTTACTGCACCTGGCGCTAACACTTAGACATCTGGAGAAGCATCAAGGCCTTTATCAGCACTTGGAGCTGCCTGGACCTGATGAGTGATTAAGACACAAACATATTTTTTAATGTGACTGGGCTCACTACCAATATCACAAAGCAAGATTCTAATTTTTAAACTGGTGTTGTGGCCTTTTAAAAAAGGCATCTTCAAAAAAAAGCTGACTATAAAACAAAAATACGTTAAGAAAATATCAAACTTTCCATCAGTTCTTATAAAATGTGAGTTGTGTTCCTTGAGGAACAGACCACTTAGACAAATCAAACGACTGGCACAAAGAAGAAGGCAGCCTTGGGGGACAACAAGAACAACGTCAGGAAACTGGGTCAGCATGCAAACAGAACACTTGTGCTTATTTCTTTTATTTCCCCAAATCCCAAGAAATGACAAAGATGAGAGAAAGGTTGAAAGCATGGAAGGGGTTAAGGATGTGACTCAGCACTTAGCATATACAGGGCCTGGGGTTTAATTCCTAACACTAAAAAGAAAAACAGGCATGGAAGATATATTCAGAAGTTTTAACGGATATAATAGGAACCACGGAAGCAGAGAACAGAAAGACTTAACAGAGAAGAAACAAACAAGCAAAATTCCATAGCTCAGTACAAATGTGTGTTTTTGTAGTTTAAAAGGTTCAATGAATGCTGATCAGAGTAAGTAGAAAAGAACAAAAAAACATGCTGTTGTAAACTTCCTAAGCACCAAAGATGATGAGACAGTCTAAGAACCCATGAGAGACAAAAATATGTTGTCTATACAGAGCAGAATAAGACTGATATGATATTTCAATGGCAATAAAAAATAAGGAGAGTAACAACCTCACTTTCAATAATCCATGTTGATATCCACCCTACAAAATGACTTCCTTGTGTCTATAAAGAAGCACAGGCCAAGTGTCTTTACAACAGCATTGTTTTATCAGTCAAAACTAAGAGTAATCTATATGTTAAACAAATTGTTTATTCTATTTACTATGTGCACTAGAAACTAGACAATAGCACTAAATAATACATAAGTTTCTTGCCCTCATGGACCCTACATTTTAAATTTTGTGGTAACATTCTACAATGCTGAACATCTATCCAAAACAACAAAGGAGATTTACATGCACTGACACACAAAGTTCTCTAAGACATAATGCTAAGTAAAAAAGGTAACTATCCTGCAGCCCATGAGTTGGACATGCCTGGCTTACCTGGGCTGCACTGAGTGAAAAGGAATTATTTTGGGTCACATATAAAATATATAATGTAGTTACTTTACGTAGATAACAAAACTGTTACTGATTTTTATTTTTAAAATTATAACATTGGTGTGTTCAACCCATGGGCTGTAAGATGGACATTTTGGATTGTAGTACAAATCTATTAAAGTCCACTAAATAGTTACAAATACATATAAATGTAAAGATGAAGAAAACAAACTACAAAGGTGCATCCAAAATGTCTGGAGAGGGAAAGAAAGAAAAAGCGTATTTTTTTTAATTTTTATTTTTTTGGTCTTTTTGAGACAGGATCTCACTATGCAGTTCAGGTTGGCCTTGAGCTCACTTTGTAGCCCTGGCTGCTCTTGAACTCACAATAATCTTCCTGCCTAAGCTTCCTGACTGCTTGGGATTACAGGAGTGTGCCACTACACCGGGCAAGAAAGGGTATTAGAGACAGTCTTTCCTACTTTTCTCTTTTCACTCTGCTGTCTTTGATTTTAAGCGCTGAACATCAAACTCAGACCTTGTACATGCCAGGCAAATGCTCTACCACTGAGCTACAACCTTGGCCATCCTTGAATCTTTGAATCTTTTACAAATAGAATGCATTCGTGTATAACCTCTGTCATATTGTTTTATATTACTAAAATACCCAAGAGAAGGTAACTTTCTAAAGAGAAGTTCACTTAGCTCCCAGTCTGCGAGGTTCAAAGTCCAAATGACATGGTATAGGCTCTGACAAAGGGGGGGAAGGAGGGAGAAAGAACTCAGTGCTAAACAGGAAGACTGAGTGAGTTTGGGTGGAGCCGCTTTGGTAAGAGCCCTGCCATGAGATATACCAACCCCTTCTGAGGGCCGCGCACCAATACCCTAAGGCCCCGCACTATGCCCTCCTGCAGAGACTTCATAGCACCTCCCAGTGTTACTACCCCGGGGACCAGCCTCTCAGCACACGACTTTTGAGGAGATAAGCAACACTGGCTCTACATCAATTTCCATAGTTTTAGAAAGAGAAAAGGTAATACTTAAATAGACAAATCTTATAAAACAACTGGCATTTAGAATATTATTAGGGCATTCACTGTCCACATATTAGGTATTTGATAAATATTAATCACATTTATTTGGAATTTCTAAGTTTAAAAAAGGAAAAGTGTTGTAGGAAAGAGGCACCTCTCGGAAGCTCTTATCTGTCTGGTGCTAGGGATTGAACTCAGGGCCTGGTATGCTGGGAACTCACTAACACTGAGCTATACTCCTGGCCCTATGTTCTTTGTAGTTTATAAAGTATGCTCATACACATCAACTCATTTCATATTATGTAAGTCTAGAGGTTTTCATAAGTCATTAAAAGATTTCCTTCTTAAGTACTTTTATGGTTTTAACTCAGATTAAAACTTTTGGACACATCTAACAGGATTCTACAAGGTGCAAAATCTAATGCAAGGGTAAGGAAGTAAGGTTTAACAGAATCATTTAAAATCCCAATAAAGCTACCAGCCTTACTTTTACTATGATATTTTATGTTTCTATTTGCTGTTACAGTAAACTGAATTCAAATGATAGAAACATATAGCAATAGTAAAGAAAAATCTTTAAAAACAAGTAAAATAGATTTTAGGACTGGAGCTGGCATGAAACTTGTCCTTCTACTAACTACTAAGAAAAGACTAACTCCATGAAATAAAAGTGAAGTCAGGCTGGTACAGAAAAATAAATACCACATATTCTCATTTATATGGAAGCTACAAAAGCTGCTCTCACAGAAGGTAACTGCAGAATTCTGGTTATCGGAAAATAAAGGGCAGGGAGGGAATTAAGAGAGGAGGGATAATGGGACAGGGATGTGGCTGACAGCAGGAATAATGTCTAATGTTCTACAAGACAGCAGAGGAGCTATGGTTGATGACGATTCACTGTATATTTCAGAATAGCCAGTAGTAAAGATTTGGCATGTTCCCAACACAAGAAATGATAAATACTTCAGCGGATGGACAGGCCAGTTGCCCAGATCTGATCATTTATACATGTTACTGAAATATCGCACTGTACCCTATCAGTACGTACAATTACTATGTGGCAATTAAAAATTTTTAAATATTGAAGATGGCTGGGGAAGAGTTCTTTAAGAACAAGTTGTTTTCAGACACTTCAGGAACTCTAAAGGTTACCTATTTGTAAGTAGTATTTCAGTGGTAAACTATTCCTGCTTCTTCATTAAAATAAGGTTTTTAGAAATTTCTCTTAGCCAACTTTTACTGTTCTATCAAAATTGGTAAAATCTTATTTTAAAAATTAACAACTGCATTTTTACTCATTTAGAGAATGGTTTCTCATTTGTTTGAATTAGTAAGATATTTTCTGCATTTTATTTATTACGTCCAATCAATATAGAAGAGGCAGCATCTTTCAGCTTATATCTACAGAAACTCATAAACTTGTATTTCAACACTAGCAAATATTAAGTGGTCACCCTAAATTTCATAACCTTTTAAATTTGACCTTTCAAGGTTCTTATCTTTCCTCTCTTAAATTAAAGGTAAAATGACCTTAATCAAAAAGTCTATAGAAAAGAAATAATTTTATTGAAATTCAGCAAATATAACTCAGAGTTCAATAGTAAAGTGCTTGTGTATGTGTCTCCAATTTATTCCTTACAATAGACTAGAAAAGAAATTCAGATTATGGGTCTTTATCTGAAGCACAAACTTCTTTAGAGATAAAAATGACCAAAAAAATCACATGAATTTTACTTAACTCAAAATATAGGTTCAAGCAGAAATAACATAAACATCAGGTATTTATGGCTATATTTTCTACTTGTTTCAGAAAATTTGAAAAAGAAAAAAAAAAGTTTAACAAGGAAGACTTGTTTAATAACCTGATTAAATCTTTGGGCCTAAATCTCTTGAAAAGGAAGCAAAGTAACACTAATACATTTTTATGCTATGAAGAAAGTATACCAAAATAACTGAAAATTGTAGTTGTTTGAAAGTTCTAACCAACGTATCTATCAATCACTATAACTAAAATAATGAACATCTACAGGAATGGGAAAACTATCTACGAACTACTGTCTTTTGTTCCACTGAATTATCTTATTATCTTGCTGGGAAGATAATGTTTAGAAACTCTTTGACATGCAGATTTTTAAAATGCAGATAAATGCATATTAGTTCCCAGCATAGAAGAGAGAGAGACAGAGAGAGAGAGACAGAGAGAGGAGAGAGCGAGCGTATATCAGTACATGATGAAAGTTAGGGAAATAATGACAACTTATTTGTAAATCTAAAGAATAGTATATTCTATACAGTAGTGGCCTATACAATGCAAGCTAAATCTTAAAATTAGAAAAATTATAATTGCAAGTAACCAATAAAAATCAGAAGCCTAGATACTGAAAAAAGATGTACACAGTATTCTCTCAAATTAGCCAATAATGGCCAGGCATGGTGGTGCATGCCTGTAATCCCAGCACTTGGGAGGCTGAGGCAAGAGAAACGCTGCAAGTTTGAGTTTAGCTTGGGATACAAAGTGAGCTCAAGGCCAGCCTAAATTGATAGAGAGACTGTCTCAAAAAGGCAAAAACAAAATAAAAACAAAAACTATCCAGTAATAACATAAATTATTATCATTGATATAGTTTATTAGGTACTTCCATGTACAGTCTTTGGTTTTATTCTCACTAAAACCTGGTGAAATAGGTAGAATATCTGCTTGACAGATCAGAAACAAAAAGGCCAAAGAGGAGCTGGGGATATAGCTCAGTGGAATAAGCGCCTGCCTAGCAAGCGCAGGGTCCTGAGTTCAATCCCCAGTACCGCAAAAACAAAACAAAAAAAAAGGCCAAAGAACTGCAACGCGTAACCGCACTCCTTGACCGCAATCTTTCCACCATTCCTCCTGCCTCATATGAAGAAAAACTCAACAGACTCTTGCAGAAACCACATTTCTCAGAGATACAATGGCTCACAGTGACATTTTCAGGGAAGTTTACTTTGGTAAAAATGACAAATGAGGGCTGGGGATGGAGCTCAGTAGCACAGCGCCTGCCTGGCAAGCACAGTGACTTGAGTTCAATTCCTGGTATCAAAAAAAAAAAAAAGGACAAATGACTAGAAGAAAAATCATGTGCCAATGCATACAAAAGTCAAATAAGTAGTAAACTAGTTACTGTATAGTATATCAAAACACACTTACATGGCCTGAGATGAAAGATCAGTATGGAGCAACTTCCACATCATTTACATAATTTTTCTAGGAGTCACAATCACTTCTCACTAAAATATTTCCACAGCCAGGAAGAAGAATGAAAAAATACGCCCTACAAAGATGCATTCTATAAAAGACCCAATCCTATATTCCCACACTACCAAAACCATTGGAAAAATGAGCTAAAACAAAATCACTTTTACTATATAGGGGAATTATGACTCATGGAAGAGTTTTGATTCAGAATACAGATATGGGTTTATTCATTTTAAAATGTTCACTGAATTTGGCAGTGTAGCCGGATACAAAGTCAACACCCAAAAATCAATAGCATTCCTGTACACGAACAACAAACAGACTGAGAGAGAAATTGAGGAAAACATACCCTTTACTATAGCAACCAAGAAATTGAAATACTTAGGAATCAATCTAACAAAGAATGTGAAAGATTTATTCAGTGAAAACTACAATACTCTGAAAAAGGAGATTGAAGA